>JACEEZ010020363.1:102917-116488 GCA_016584305.1 Chionoecetes opilio | reverse complement strand
TGTGAAGGGGAGGATGGGAGAGTAAGGGGGAGAAGAACGGTATGAAAATGGCAGATGAGGAAAGGATTAGGAAGAGGGAAGGAAGAGAGGAAGGGAAGGAAGAGGGGAAGAAAGGGAAAGACGGTCAAAGGGTTGATGACGAGCCCCTATCGCCTTCAATATTTAGCGGGACATTATGTATGCCTTCCGCCGCCACACAAAACGACCCTCATGAACCGCCCAAACGTGCCAACAAAAACGCCACCCACACCACCCCCCGCCACCACACCACTACGCCAACCCACACACCCCGCCGCCCACAGGGCCCTCATAACGCCCACAACCCCCACACACCACGCCCACCAAACCACACTAACGCCACCACACACCGGCTCCACCGCCCCCTCATAAACGCCCACACCCACCACACGCCCACTACACGCCACCACCCCCACGCCACAGCCATTTGCCACCACCACCACCCCACACACACACCACCACCACCTCCCATCCCTTTTCCCTCTCTCACTCCCCCATTCCGAACGCCGTTATTTTCCGTCAATGCGTACCTTCCCCCTTATCGCTGGCACTGTCTGTTATCATCAATCATTACTATCATTATTATTAACTATATTCCTATGCCTCCAACACTATAAATCCTTGGCCCCCCCTTCCTCCACAAAACTTTACACTCCCTTTACCTGTTTGTTAGGGGCAAATCATTTCCCCAATAACCCCCCACCCCTATCCTCTCCCCCACCTCTCCAAACCCCACACCTCACCCCTCCCTGCTAAAAGCACACATCCAACCCCCCCCCCCCCCCCCCCCCTCCCCTAAAATTACTTGTTCGCGTTCCCTGTCTCCATTTGCGAGCACTTCATTTATATCACAGCCACCATTTTTACTGTTATTTTTTTTAGCCTGATGACCACCACCACCACCACCACCCCACCACCACCATTACCACCTAGCCAGTCCTACCACTACTAAACCATTATTTTCACACGAAATCATCTCCCAAAAAAAAACTTTAAAAGGGGCACATACTACATACCATCCCACTACGAGGAGGGGAGAAAAGAGAGGAGAGGGGGATAAGAGAGAGGAGCGATGAGAAGAGAGAGAAGAGAAAGAGGAGGAGAGGAGAGAGAGAAGAAGGAAGGAAAGAGAGAGAGAGAAAGAGGAGGAGAAATAAATATGTATGGTCGGGATTTTTGGGGACAGTAAAAAAGGAAAATTAAGGGGAAGGGAAGGAGGGGGGGAAAAGGGGAAGAGAAGGGAAGAGAAAGGGGGGGAAGGGGAGGGGGAATGGGAAAGGGAGGGGACAGGGGGGAAATGGGAAGGAAAGGGAGGGGACAGGAAAGGAGGAAAAGGAGGAAAGGGAAGGGAAAGGGAAAGGGGGAAAGGGGAAAAGGAGGGGGGAAGGAAGTGAAGGGAAGGTGTGGGTGGGTGTGTGGGGTCTTTAATCAGGTTGTGGACACTAATTGGGGGCCTTCACCTGTAGATTCTTTAGGTGCGTCGTCTCTTGGGAGGTAATTGGGTTTTTGCGAGGAGGAAAAAATTACGTGTGAAAGGGACACACTAGTCCCTGGGAGAGAGAGAGAGAGAGAGAGAGCGGAGAGAGAGAGAGAAGGGGAGAGAGAAGGAGAGTGGGGGGAGGGGAGGGGGATAGAGGGGTGAGAGAGAGAGAGAGAAAGGGGAAGAGAGAGGAGGAGAAAAGGGGAGATCAAACTGGCAAGGGCATCGTGGCTCATTCCCCGGACCAAAGGAGTAGAGGTGGCGTCACGGCAGGCCACGAGGGGAATGTGAGGGGAAATAGAGGGGAGAGGAGTGAGGGAAGGGAGGGAGAGGGGGAGGGGGGCGTGGAACCTGAAGGGTGTGAGGACCGGCGTTGGTCTCTAGGTACTCTCCAAGGTAATTTTAAATCCTGAGGAAGGGAAGGAAAAGTGTATTGGTGTGACTAAAATCAACACAGCACAACAATAATTCATAAAAAAATCATAAGATAATTTTAAAAAATACCAAGAATAGAGGAAGTAAATATCCAGTATCCATCCCAGAAAACACCTTTTTTACTCTCAACATTCCAAAATATCTCCACGTACAAGTATCTATCTAATGAAACTTTTTTGCATATATTGAGAACTCTAATTTATGTTGATACGTATTTTTTTTTATTCTTCCCTAAACAAACCCTCTACCGAGTCCATTACGCTTCCCCAACACACACCAAACATTCCAGCCAAGATCTCACATATAGTAAGTACATATGAGACTCTTTAACTCGATAGTATTTGGAAACCTATGTATACTCTATAGATCTTGACCTCCAATGCTCTTCCCTTCTGGCCCTCTCATTCACACTTCCGTCACCCACACTATGAACGCAACGTCGCCCCCTATTACCCAAGTCCGTACCCTCCTGGGACGCAAGCCCTATGTACCCTGGAGCGCACTCATTCAACTCATCTATCCTAGTCTATATAATCTCGCTCCCTTCCACCTAAACCGTATCTCCTTGATCTACGCAACAACCATTTCCTCGTCATATCGCACATATACACGTGTCTGAAGCCATTTCGCAAAGCAACCTAGTGAGCCGCAAGACTATCCCACCGCAGTACACGTATAAAAGCTACAACCGCGAAAAGGCACAGTCTAATATAGACTGGTGCGGGAAAAAAAAAAACAAAAATGGGAGAACATCAGAAAAAAACAGGTGTCTCAGATGCTAGAGGCCGGTATTACTCCTTCTTTTGAGCAAGTGGGTTTGAAGGCCCACCGCGAGGGGGAAGGACCCCGGCACTTTAGTAGCACTGTAATGGCTGTCACTGGCCCGTGGAATACGCAGCTTTCAGGGAACTCATCCGCCACGGGTGGGGTCGGACGAGGACGTGGAGAAATCACAGTGCAGCAAAATCAAACAGTAATGAACAGGGTCTTGGTGACAGGGCCTACGCCAGAACCTTGAAACTGGCTGCCAATTTGGACCTCTCCTTCATGAATATCTTTGAGCCATACATTCTGTATTTTTACTTATTGTACATGAAACATAATAAATTGGTGTACTTCATCTTCCAAGACAAACACTAATGAATACTACTGTCTTCTGTTACTTTTAGAGCAAATATTTTTGTACCAAATTGCGAAAACCCTATTTTCCCAGCAGAAAATTCAATTCTTTGGTACTAACTAGATTGGTGAATGCTGGTTCCATAATAGTCTTGGTGTAAAAATGTGTGTTGCGCCAGAGAATGGGGAGGCAAGGTCTAGAATTGCATCATAGGCTTGTTAAAATTTTTAATCCACGAATTCTATGGGTGGGGCAAAGGTCTAGAGATGCATATTGATTGTTTAAAAAGTTTACTCTGCGAAATGGAGGGCAAGGTCTTAGAGTGCATGTAGGCTTGTAAATGTAAAATGTTTACTCCACGAACATCTGGGCGGCCAAAGCTTCCTGCTAACACCTTCCCCTCCCTGCTTGAAATTCAAAATTTTTTTCTAGAGTGCATATTCTATGCATGACACGGTAGTAGGTTGGGTCCAAGTAGGGTCAAGGTGGTTTGTAATTAGAAGTATTTTAAGTTGAGGGATTGTTAAAAAAGGGTTGACCTTTTAGCCTGTGCGCAGCATGGACACGTTCCACATTCTACTTCGTGCGGACGTCTATTTTTTCTAGTTACTATATGATATTTCAAGTATCTGCCCTTAGATTAGAAAGAAAAAATAAAATAATCTTTCTAAAGCGTCATTCGGGTTTGTAAAGAGTTGTTCATTCTCCCACTTTTCTTTCCATCCACCCTGCTACTCAACCACTCCTGGTTTCTGCCTCTACTTCTGCAATAAGGTGAATCGATCCCAAAATGCAGCAAACACTCACTACCAGATCCCAACGTAGACAAGGCCCTCGTGCATTATAAATTAATAAAACCCCATCCCTTAACCTGAAGATTGCTAAACCAATAAATAAATTGCACAGAAAAAAAACCACGATATCTGCAGTCCCCCGCCGCCGCGTCACAGCAAGCCATTTCTGCGCATCACTCCTCAGCGTCCCCGCGGCCACTGAGGAAACTGCCGCGTGTAAAGCCAGACTACCAGCTCACCCTTTCCCTTCCTTTCTTTTTTCCTCACTTCCTTTTCTGTTTCATGTACTGAGCGTCGTAAATTGAATGGCCGCCCGAGGGGAAAGTATCCGGAAAAACACAATAAAAAAGAGGCTGGAGGAACACCGCGATATTTGACACACCAATTCTTACCTGCGGGCACACACCATAAACCGCATGGGGGAAAAATAGAATTTCATAATTACACAGATAAACTTACCTGAGACTAATAAAAAATGACACAGACCTAAGACAAAACAAACTTTCCATCCTTGAATTCTCTTGCATATGAATTCCTTATAACATCCCATTTTCTATGTAGTCATTATTTTGCACGAGATATATCCCGTGCAAATGATTCTGATTAGTTTGTACCTTCAAGATAATGTTCTCAAGTGTCACCACTGAATTACATGAATCTAATTGCCACGTCGCCTATTCCCATTAGTTGCTCGCATTGACACCTTGGCTGTAAATCGAATTATTTATACAAGAGATTCTATTGCATACTGGATTTGACCTTGACAGTGATCTATGAAATGTTGATGTCTGCTTCAAGGTCCATTGAACAGTCAGGCTCATAATAGTTCTCCTGTTTAGTTGGTCAACACTGTAAAACTTTATAGCTAGTACCATGCATATTAAATGAGTCTATTCAAGCTGTTATGTCCGACTCTGTAACCTTTTGGCAGTGACCCCTTGACTTTGGTCAGTATGGCTGCGGATGTTTCGAACTTGTCAAGATATTCAAACCATAAAGTACACAGAGCCAGCTCATTCGTTACAATCTCGTCAATCATTCTTGAGTTTACTTGTTCACATGAAAGACAAAAAGACACCACAGACAGGACACACAGAAGACAAAAAGAACACAGACAGACACACAGTGAAGGCCAAGAGGAAAACAGCCTTCCCGTTCCATTTCGTGAGACGGTCGTTAAATAGCATAACATCCTTTAACCCTTTCAGCTTCCTATCGATCTTGGCTTTTTGTATCAGCGATTGTTAGAACAAAATCAATGGTTATCATTTATTGATCTATGAAGATCATGTCATTACTAATTATTAATTATAATTTGATATTTATCACACATTATAATCGTAGTTGCAATAACAGAGCCCCAAAAATAACATAAACGCTACTAAACACTTAACAAATGGAACCTAGTTACCAAATCGTGAGGCGAGATAAAAAAAAAAAAATGTGATAAATGAGCAAGTAGTGAAATGCCTTCGATACTTGTTCGCAGTCATATTTCCACACGCTTGCGCACACACACACACACGCAGACATACACACACACAACCTGCAGCACACACACCACACGGGCCAGATAACACACACCACACGACACACACACACACACACACACACACACACACACAACACAACACACACACACACCCACACACCACACACCACACACCGAACCTCTCCTGTTACCGTACACAGCACTCGCGTAAATAAACACTACAGCGACAGATTTATTGCTCTAATTCCACTGCTTAGACAAAAAAGAAAGACAAAAAAATAATAATAATAAACAATAATATGGTGTAATGCCTCATCGTGTTGTTGTAGTCATTCGCCTGGCGCCCCACCTCTGCTCTACCTACATCCGTCCCCATTGTTTCAACTGTTGGTATGGAGTTTTTTCCTTATTTTTAGATATAAATAAAGTTATTACATTTATTATTATCAAACATAATATACAGATCCAGGTAATGTTTAGAGGCAAGCATATATTCTCGTTTCTTTTATCTTTCGCATGGAGTTTTAAGTATTTTTTTAACGGTCGTCAGGATTGAAGCAGCAGTTTTGGGTCGTTTTACTTTACTCTCAGCTTGTCCGTGTCGTGGGTTTGTGATGGTTTCAGGGGACTGCAGAAGAAAGAAAGTAAGAAGCAAAAGATATAATTTTTTATTTATTTCAACGGCGTTCTACCAGCCTAAGCTTTTAAAAAAAGATGAGCTTAAATCTAGAGGGTAGCTTAGTACTTAAGGATGAAGATTATTTGTAGGGTACTCGTCCGTATAACAAAAATTCTTTTCGTTCTCAACCTTTGGCATGTCCATATTTTCATTAGTAAAAATGGAATTTAAGACTGATTTATCTCCTTTCCATTTTTGGCATTTGCTATGCATTTCTTTACTATGCAAAATCGCCTTTTATATTGCACCTTATCGTAATAATCGCTAAATGATGTGTACGCAGTGGTCTGGTTGGTCCTGCGTGTGTATTGCATCATGCCACACAAATATGAGTTCCAAATGGACCTAGGGCGTGGTTAAGCTCTTTTCTGATCAGTTGGTTCATCAGGCACTATCATCACAGTTGTCTAAGCCTATCTACGTGTGTGCCTAGAAATCGTGCCTATTCTATGTCCTTCTTAGACCCTGGAAGGAGGGGGGCATGGTCTCCCGGTTGGTCGGGCCCGAGCCCGGCATGAACCCGTCTCTGGCTCTGCTGCCCCTACCACTGCGGCCAGCAGCCTCTGTTACCTGCGTTCACGACCTCTTTTCGTGACTCTTGAGTGTGGATAGAGAAATCCGGAACCTTGTACGGCTTGACCAGGATCTCCTGGATCTGCATCCCCGGAACAGATGAAACAGCGTGAATGCCGGCTCACGTCCGGCACTGGCCAGGCCTGCCCAGCTGCCTGCCAGCCGTGATCAGTGTCTGCAAGTGGTGTTTGACAAGTTCAGCTTGGGTGTTGTAGTTGCGAGTCTTAAACTGGTGTCCCACATACTCCTCGCCAGGCCCTCAGCTTCAAATTTCATAAATCTTGCACGGCGAACCCTGCGGTCGTCATTCATCTGACTCGCCATCAGCGAACGAGGAGGACACATTCTGAGTGTGCCCGAACCATCATGCTCCTGATCGACAGGGTCGGTAGAAGGGCAAGCTGTTTGGACCTGCCTTCTTGTTGGCTTTGCTGACCTTTCTCAATCACTCTAGAGATGCGCGTGAGGATGTGGCGTTGGGGCCGTCCTCTATGTACTGTGTGTGATACTCTTGATGTCTGTAGTAGAGTTTGAATTACACCTGCAGTGTAGTACTGACTAGGATTTCTAGGGTGTTGTCGTTCAGTTCTTTGCCAGCAGTCCATGCTTTTCTTGGTCCACCCATGTACACGAGCACTGGGTCTGTGGGTGAGCCTATCGGGCCAGTGGGCGCTGACACCATGCCACCACTTGTGATCTACTGCAGTTCGGACGGGGAGATTGAGAACGCCCCGCTGCACTAGCCTGGTAACCAGCCTCGGTTAGTTGAGACGGCTGGTTCCATGTGGGACAATGTGACTCAGGATATACTCCGGTATCTCTCGTGACGATCTTCACGCCTGGCAACTCCTCTGAACTCTGACGTAACTTGTACCTGCGTCCTCATTCACGCTGGATCAGCAGATCTGCACACTGGTACCTGTGACCCCGTTGAAGCCAGTGTCAGATGAGGGTAGGCCGTGATGCCGGTTGATAAGGTGGCCGCAGGGGCAACTCGTTTTGTGTGCAACATCGCATATTACTCCAAAAGAGCCTTGCGGTCCCAGCGATCTTCTCCCCCAAACTGGGTATGTGAGTACCACCTTCCTAGCCTGTGTTGGTCCCAGTTGAAGTCACCTTGCAGTACTATTACCAGTTAGTCGGGGGAGTCGTATGTCACCACCGCAAGAAGATCATAAGATGACTTGAGCCACCTGTAACGCCGCAGGCTTCTCAGGTGGCACACCTTGTCGTCCTCTGCCGTTACAAAGTGCCAAAGGTACTTCCAGATAGGCTTCCTCTGTCACTGACACAGGCTCCTCCCTCATGATCAACTGGGTGTCAGCGTCAGTTCCCATAGCTGTCGGCACACATAGCCCCTGTTCTTGTCCTCTTCCTCCCATCGTAAACCCAATCCCAACTATTGGTATGTTACCATGGCTAGTGGTACGCCGTGTTGTAAACTACAAAAATTCTTTTTTCTCAACTTTTTTCATGCCATATTTTCCTATGCTAAAATAGAATTCATTAAGACGATTTTAATCTTATTTCCATTTTTACATTTGGAGCACTTCTTACAATGCAAAATCGCCACTTTAAGCTTATGTTTGCCATCATAATAATATAAGCGAAGTTGTGTTCTGTGCTGTGTGGTGTGTGTTGTGTGTGTGTGTGTTCCGCTCCAGGATGCCGCCCCTGGGCGGAATCCCCTCATATCGGACATTTTTGGAAACCGGCCTCGAGCAGGGGAAGGTTTTCACTCCCTTTGGGAAGGTTTTTTTAAGCCCCGACTTTATGAGATCGATCCGATCCCTTTTTTTTTTTTTTTTTTTTTGTTTTGTTTTTTTTTTTTTTTTTTCTTTAGCAGCCTCATTACGCGCGAGCATTGTGAACAAAAATAGTGGGTTGCGAGATGAGATATTGATGGCCATGGATCAGGAAACCTTATGTATGTTTGTGATGGGTAACTAATGTGAGTGAGTGAACCCTTAGTGAATGGTGGGGTTGATGTGGTAATGGACTGTATGGGGTGATGGGGTGAGTGAATGGGTCGGGGGGTGATGGTGCATGCTGCGTGTGAGGGAACTATGATGGGGGGTCGTGGATGGTTACAGGGGTGAAGTGAAATCGGGTGTGTGGTGATGGTTAATGGGTGCTGAAGTGAATGCGATGGTGTGGGGGGTTTTTCCGGGTGGGGTGGGTATGGTTCATGGTTGGTAATGGGTGGAGTGAATGGGGGGGTGGTGATGGGTATACTGGGTGAGTGAATTGGGTTGGGTTGGTGATTTCGGGTGAGTTGAATATAGGTTGGCGTTAATACATATCATTCCTACATCCATGATTTCATGGAAAGCTATGACAGGGGCGTTCAGCTGGCAGAGTCTGTGTTTGGTTGGGCACTTCGGCCCACCAAACACAGGTGGTGGGCTCCGTAGGGCACATCCAAATAGCCCTGCGCATGAGCTAGCCAACAAAAAATTCCCCGCCTCCCACCCGGAGGGTTCGGCCTCTGCGGCTTAGTAGAAATATAGAAAGTCCATTTTTCTGCATAGCAAGAATGTGCGCAAACCAAAGGTGAATAGAACAAACCCCCCTTAAAATTTCAATTTACATATGAAAACACCCCTCCCAAATTCGAAATAATCTATTTTCACTTTTCATTGGACCTATCGGCGCTAACCCTAATAGCTAGGGCTATCTGTACATCACTTCACTTTTTGTAGGGTTTTAACATTTGCCGTTAGGTGCTTACTTTACTGCTCATACACTTCTAAGTATAGTACAACCCTCAAAAATAAAATTTCATAATATTCTAAGACCGTAAGGGAGGTAGATAAGCGACCCTTCCGTAAACAAGAACTGAGGTATGAATGAAAACTATATTACCATCCTGCATTACACTAACTATACAGTTGTTTCTCATGCTTTCAGTCAGTGGTGGGAAGACGGATAGGCTTTTGATAGTTATAATTTCAAATCCATCAGCATTCTTGTTTCTGCTATTTTTCATCCCTACATCACCTTTGATACATTTTCTAGCAGCACATATTTATGGTGTTGTATCGTGTACCCTGCCAATCGCACTACATATGGTGTATTGAATGGGTTTTAGCACGCCGCGATTGGCGTCCTTCCTCTCTTCCATAGCAGGCGTAGTGGTGGTGGTGATTTACTTCAGTGTATTTGCGATTTCGCTCTGGATGAGCGCACTGTGGAGGTTTGGGCACGAAGCGGTTGAATGACCCAACGCGGCGCCTCCATAGATAGATATGATAGATAGATAGGTTATTTGACACATCAGTGTTTGTAATAGTTTACAATCATTTTGTTAGTCCTTTTAATAAGCACCATCAAGGGGTCTATATGTCCGAGGTAAACTACTGGCCATATTCCCCAACTCTATACGAGTATGGTGGTTTCTGAGGTGAACAGGACGACTTGGCTGGAGCCTCCGAAAACTAACCTATATAGGATTTTCTCGAAAACATAAATACTACTCATTGTGATTCTTACCACACACAAAATGACAAAATATTTCGGGTCAAGGAAACCTTACCTAACCTTAACCGTTAACCCGAAAATAAAAAACGAACCTAAACTGACGTGTTACAAGGATGCTAGTAAACGCGATCATGCTTGGTTTCAGATAAGAAACGGGAATCATGCGCCCGGCCCAAGGGACTGACATGTCTGAATGAAATGAATTAATGGTATTGGGTGTCCTGTTGCCTGAGTCCTTGACGGATACAAATTAGTCGTTGCCATTCACAAGGAAAGACCGTCTGAGTTCCCCGCACACACCATCCCTAATTGTGTGTACTCTTGTAAGTAATGTGCAAGGGTCCATAGATTAATGCTGTAAATCTAACAGTAATTGGAAAGCTTCTATTAGATAAAGTTTTTAAATTAATACTACAAGCGCATATTCAATTCTAATTGATGCTGGCTCATAATAAGTATATCACATTCAAATACGTTATGATTAATGCAGCTTCCAATCTATATTTTTTTTCGTTGTTTTCAAAGTGACTGTTATATTATATAGAGAGGAATTCGTAAACTCGTGAGGGTCATATAATCGAGTAACTGGGAAGGCCCCTTAGAGCAGATTGAAGGGGATACTTGTATGAACTTACTTGAATTTACACTTCTACGCCTGTTAAACACACCTGCCAAAACTTGTCAAGGGTGTTTAGCGAGTAAAAGTATTCTCAACAGAGCTTATGTCTACTTTAACTAACTTAATAATAAACCCTCTATTGTGCTGGTCAACACTTATAATTAAAATTGTGTCACAATCAGCTGCCTATAAGTCAACCTAGTGTAGCTAAATATTGAAAAAATTCAATGCATAAGATACCCTAATCTAACCTACATGCAAGAAACTCTCACACTAACTTATCGTATGATTGAACCGTATGAGCACACTACTAATTCTAAACCCAACCCCTGACATGTACCTCACCTCACCCAAGACATGGGACGTGCTTTATTTCTGCTTCTTATTCTTTTTTTCTTAATTTCTTATGTATGTTTTTTTATTTTATTATTCCTATTGTTAATCTTGTATTCTTCTCGTATTTATATTTCTTTGTTATGCATTATTTTATTCTTCTCTTGTTTCCATATTTATTTTGTCTTCATTTTTTATGTATGTTTTTTGTATCATTCGTTTAGGGACAGCGCAACCTCCTCTGCCGCAATGCACACTCCCCCACCACCCCCACGTCCGCCCTACGCCCCCCTCGCCCGCCCCCTCTGCCCGCCACTTGGCTAAATCGGACGCCGATACACCTGCTAACTTGGCCTCAATTAACACTTAATGCCGACGTTAAAGCAGCCTCGTTACTCGCTCTTTACACGGTCTCCAAACACTCTCAGGCTGAGTAACGACAACAGCTCTCCAATTACTAGGACACACACACACACTCACACACACACACACACACACACACACACACACACACACACACACACACACACACACACACACACACACACACACACACATAAACACACACACCACACACACACACACACTTTCAATCAATGTGAAAGCAGTAAACTCCAATAAACTCACCATCTCTCTCTCTCTCTCTCTCTCTCTCTCTCTCTCTCTCTCTCTCTCTCTCTCTCGGCCAGGCAGACTCGAGGCGATAAAGATGTCATTGAACGCTACAGAATCCTCGTGGTGACTGCAATTACTAAGCACGTCACTTTAATAGTTGTGTTCTGCATTATTTTTGTTTATACTATAAACTTACAAGTTCCATCTCTGTGTTCTGTGCCAGCCTGAATGTGAGGCAATCTCCACATAATTGTTCATCGTTACATATGTAATTTGCCTTTCCGTCTCTGTAAATACACTCAACAACTCAGTTACTCTTTCGCCTCATGTAATGCCTCGCTCCCTCATCGTGTTCTCTCCGTATACGCGTCACCTCTCCCCTCTTACTATACGGCCCAATGTGCTCTTTACTAAATACGTTTCCTTATTCCTACATCAGCGTCCCCACACACCTATTCTACCTCTTGTACGTGAATAAAAGATGCCAAACACCCTAGGATTTATTTATAATGATAAACAAAAATTCATGCCAATCCGTTTATAACTTTTTTTTGCGTAATCCTACTAACAAGTAAACAGACAATAATAATAATTAATAATAATAATAATAATAATAATAATAATAATAATAATAATAATAAATATAATAATAGTAAAAAAAAATAATAACAAAATAATAGTAACAATAATAATACTGGTAATAACGATAGAAGCAAAAAAAAAAAAATCATATCAAAGTTCAAGAAAAGTAATAATCGTCGATAAAAGGTGTGAACCCCTGACATTGAAATACATTACACAGCGTATGTTTGCTAAAGGTTAATCATTTAGAAAAACTATCAACTAATCTATTAATTCATTCCTATATTCATTTAAATACACAAATAAAATAAAACTATGAGCCATCGTAACACACTTCTCGGCCATTGCAACATACCTCACGAAAACATATACGTATATAACGTATACCTCAACATATACCATATAACGTATACCTCAACATCTATAATAATATAAGCGAAAGTGTGTGTGTGTGTCTGTGTGTGTGTGTGTGTGTCCGCGATAGGTGCCGCCCCCCGTGCCCCAATCCCATCATATGGCACAGTTTTGGAACCGGGTCGACCAGGGGCACATTTTAAGCCCACTTATGAGATGATCCGATCACTTTTATTTATTTTTTATTTTTAGCAGCCTATTAGCGAGAATTGTGAAAAAAAAAGTGGGTTGCGAGAATTGAGGAAACCTTGATGTAGGGTGATGTAATGGGTGAGTGAATGGGTGGGGTGATGGGTAATGGGTGTGGGGTGATGAGTGAGTGAATGGGTGGGGGATGATGGGTTGGGGGTGATGGGTGATGGGTGAGGGAATAGGTGGGGGGTGATGGGTAATGGGTGAGTGAATGGGGGGGTGGTGATGGGTAATGGGTGAGTGAATGGGTGGGGGGTGATGGGTAATGGGTGAGTGAATGGGTGGGGGGTGATGGGTAATGGGTGAGTGAATGGGTTGGGGGTGATGTGAATGGGTTGGCGTTAATACATACATTTCTACATCCATGATTTCAGGAAAGTTAGAAGGGGCTATCTGGAGAATCTGTGTTTGGTGGGCCGAAGGCCCACCAAACAGGCGGCCCACCAAACAGGTGGTGGGCCAAAGCCCACCAAATAGCCCTCCCCAGGAGCTAGCCAAAAAGTCCGCCCGGAGGGCGGCTTTGCGGCTAGTATACCATATAACGTATACCTCAACATATACCATATAACGTATACCTCAACATATACCGTATAACGTATACCTCAACATACCTCAAGGAAAACTGCATAACCTTTCATGGCTCAGTTCAGGCGCGTCGATCCCTTCACTGGCTTCCTTCCTTCCTTCCTCTCGCCAATTAACATCTAACGCACGCATGATAAATACATACACTAATTACCAACTA
>JACEEZ010020363.1:95417-100417 GCA_016584305.1 Chionoecetes opilio | reverse complement strand
TTTGCAGAAATAAATTCAACTGAGAAGGAGGGAGGGAGGGAGGCTGGGCGGAACAGCGCGGGGAACATTTGGGTGGTGTTGCCAGGTGCCCATCTTGATGGATGGCAGATCTGCCCCGCTTTCCACCCTTCCAAGCACCCGAATGCATTGATGTGTAGCAGAAATCGTAAGGGTGCTGTGTAGTATTGCTGAATAGCCTGGGCATCGTTTGTCACGGGTGTAACTTGTATAATCATGACTGCTCTGCTGACCGCCAAGGGAGCATCAGCTGGTCAAGGAGGAAGAAAAATCGGGGCACTTAGAAAGAGGGGGAAACTATAGTAATACGCGTTAGTTTTATAACATGTAGTTAGATTTGACGCTAACTATTTATTTAGACATCCAAGTAGGGAAATGCCTGATACTACTATCTACTAACACTTCCACCACCTTCACTACTACCACTACTACTACTACCACTACTACTACTACTACTACCACCACTACTATTACTACAAAGACATTATTTATCTGCTAAATAGATAAATATTTTACTGAAATATCAGGCTTAACACACACACACACACACACACACACACACAGCTACTACAGGCTACAACGTTATCAAGACAAACATAAGTTGACGTTCAGCAATTTAATATAATACAGTAATTAATATCTCTAAGAGCGCCGTAGCCTCGCCCCGCCATCACATGCTCCCCACACCCCGCCTGCCCCAACGTTGGCAGGCATCCATTTCCCACAACACTATAAACATTAATCAGCAGCCTTCGTGTTTCTTTGATGGTATTAATGGCGTTCCTGTTTACTGAATCAAGTAATCGCAGAACTTATACCGATCGAGTTCAAGGCATTATTGGATTTCACGCAGCCTCGTCTGCCTCTCGGGTGGTGCAGAGATGCTGGGCTTTACGGCAGATTAGCAACGTTATCCTTTTATTTGTCCTTTTTCATGTTATTACTATTGTCACATGTTTTATTTTATTCTTTTTCTTTATTTATTCATCTTTTTTTCTAGGCAAGAGCATAGGATGGGAGATAAAGTATTTGTCTAACATTTCCTAAGGTATGATAGCTGTCTGCAGGCCTTTGAAATTATCGCTGCTATGCTTTTTATTATTATTATTTATTTTCATCAAGCATGTGTTGGTAGACTTGTATACGTAACGGTGATTTTATTCTATGTATATTTGCGAAAATTCAAAGTAGGGTTTATTTCTATTATTTATATTTTTTTTCGCGACAGGTAATGGAATGTTTGCCACTGCTAAACACTAGTCATTATGCTTATTTGCCGTATCTAATTTATTGCTAATCTAATAAGCTAAGCTAATTTATTTATGGTGGACGCGATGGAAATTTATTGTATTTTGTGAATCAACCAATTTTTTTCTTCTTCGATAATATGAAACGTTGAAAAGAAAATATTTGATGAATATTTTGTTGCTGCTTCTAAACCTGCCTGTAGTGTTGCAAGACTTCGTAACTTATCAAACGCATTATTACCGCTTAACCAGATGGAAATTGTATTTATGAAGGCGACAATTTTTTTGTTTCTTAATGTGAAACGTGATGTTGATTTGATCCGTGAGATGAAGTATCCGGCTTCGTATTTCTGCGTGACATGATTCAAAATTGGTTTATGATAAAGGTTTGCCAGGCTTCTAAAGTACTGAGTGATGTTTACAGGTGCTCAGACGAGAAGGAAAATAATGGAATGTCAGCCATGGAAGTTATGTATTGCAATGATAGATGGTGGTTATGATGACACAGGATACGTTTATGTAACAAACAATTATTACTAGAGATGGTAGTCTAGAATCCGTCTTCTTATTGTTCTTTTGGGTTTATTCCTTGTTCCCTTGTTCTTCTGACTTGCAGGTCTTTCTTTCTGTCTGTGTTCTTTAGCTTTGCGACTTCCTGAATATTCCTCACATGGAAACTGTTACTGCGTATTGTTGAGTCTTACTTCTTTTACTAATTTTGTAGTGTCTTTCGGTTACAGGATTTGCTCCTGCTTAAAAAATATCCTGGTACGTACACCTCGCCATCATTTATGCCTCACGATGTATTAAAGGTTACACTCCTGTCTCTACTTGACCTCTAGTATTGCCAAGTTAAGCAACCTGCGCTTTTACTATCGCTGTAAATTTTCCAACTTTATCAATGAACGTGTTATCTTAAACTACCACGCACTATCTTTACAACGAGGCAATGAAATCAGTTTTGATACACATATTCCAAACGTGGTCCTTGCATTGGCGTAAAATAAGTCATGAAAGAAAGTGTTCGCATTATAGGCTGTGGCAAAAAGACGTAATCAATGCAACTCACTCGTTCGCTTTCCATCCTTTACTGGATATTCCGTCCTGCCAGTTATTGGCATTATGTGATTTTCTTGAAAGGTAATCATGAGGTGCTATTCATCTTGCGCCGTGCAGCAAAAACATTAAAACAGATGCACATTTTCCCGTGTGTGTGTGTGTGTGTGTGTGTGTGTGTGTGTGTGTGTGTGTGTGTGTGTGTGTGTGTGTGTGTGTGTGTGTGTGTGCGTGCGTGCGTGCGTGCGTGCGTGCGTGCGTGCGTGCGTGCGTGCGTGCGTGCGTGCGTGCGTGCGTGCGTGCGTGCGTGCGTGCGTGCGGAGGAGGGAAGGTGCTGCCGCTGGCCTGAAGTCGCGGCGGGGGACTGGAGGTGCTCGCAGGTGCAACGAACAATTAATTAATCAAAGTGTAGCAAAAGGCCTCTGAGCCAACACCTCGGCCGCGTCCTGATTGCCCGGGGTTTGCGCGGCGGAAGGGAAGGCGCCTTTTTGCTCCACTGTTCCCTCGTGCGTCTTTTGATCTCAGACGAAGCCATTTTCAAGGGATGATATAGACCTCACACACACACACACACACACACACACACACACACACACACACAAACACACACACACACACACACACACACACACACACACACACACACGTCACGCCCTTTCCACAATCACACAAGCAATAAGCTTCCCTTCACCTGTGTGGAATGAGTGTCGTTCATGGCATGGCGGGATGGGGCGAGGGTGCCAGGTCCTGCCGTAAGTGTGAGGAGGCAGGCATGTGTGAGGCAGGCAGGCAGGCAGGCAAAGGTGGTGCGGAGATTTGTCTTGCTGAGTAAAACATTTCACACACTCACTGGGCTTTCATCTGCAGAGTCAATACAATGACTCATCCATCAAAGCTGCGACACAATTAAGTCTTTGTCACCAGTGAAATGAGTTACGAGGCGACGAAATAGTGACACGCCGGTGAATTACGTGCTGCTTATTGAACCTGTGAAGCAATTAAGTCAGATGATTAAATCAATTAGTGCAGAGGTTAAGCAGTAATAGCAATCCTTGACGAGGGAAACGTGCTGCTCGGTAAACTCGTCTTTTTATCAATGTTTTGTTGTGTATTTGAGAAGCTTAATGGCTTGAGGTGTATATTTAAGGAGCCTAACCTTACGGGACAGACCCTCTTTCACCTGCAGGCTTAGTTCACACGCTGAGAAGAGGAGTTTTTTTAATTATTTTTTTATCGAGGAGTTTGTATTGCCAGGTTGTCAAATTAGTTCATGCACTCGGAGGGTTGACCGTTAAAGCGTAAGCATATACACATATACAGTACATGCGTTATTGTGCTTTACATATCGAGGAGAGGCGCCACACCCGCCCCCCTGGAGCCGCTACTAAATTGCCGCGGCCGCCTGTCGCCCGAGTGAAGCTCATTTTTACCTCCGCCAACGAAGTTGGAGGGAGGTTATGTTTTCACCCCGATCTGTCTGTTTGTTTGTTTGTTTGTTAGTGTACAGGATTTCTCGAAAAGTTACGAATAGATTTGGACCAAACTTGGTATACCAAGTTTATTTGGTATACCAAGTTTATTTGGTATAAGGAAGAACTGATTTAATTTTGGATGAAATCGAATCACAACTGTTGCCATGGCAACCAATTGAAAATCCGATTTACCCTATCCTTTAACATGGTGAATGAAATATTCAAGCGGAGGCATGCGCTCTACTGAGTGCCCCCCCCCCCCCCTCCCTAGTTTGATTATGTTTTCATTTTACCCTCAGACCTCAGGTAGTCAGGTACGTTAATTGAGTCAAATTTCTGCCATGGTGGTGAACACGAATTGTATTTTTTCTACGAGAGTGCCAGCCAACATGTGAGTCTGAGGGTCTCACGAGGACTGTGGCGAGTGTACAGTGTCGGTGCCGCGTCCTTACGGCGGCCACGATGAGCGGTGACTCCACCAAGCCCTTATTAATTAAAGCGACCCTCCAACCACCGCCACCACCTTCACCTCCACGCCACCACCACCATCACCACCTCCACCTCCACTGCCGCCACAACTCGCAGCACCACCATATATATAGAATATAATACTAAAAGTACAAGAAAATGAAAACCGATATTTTTCATTTGACTCCGGCGTGTACAGCCAACATTACAACTATCCAGGGAATATATATTGTGTTACAGCGTGTGGCAGGCAGCGATATAATTACCCTGAACTTTTTTCCTGTTCTGGCCTGGAGGCGAGTAGCACAGCATTAGGAGTATAACCACCCAGCCCCTGTGTTGCTACTTTCAGAGTAGCAAGAGTAACACAGCATTAGGAGTATAACCACCCAGGCACTGTGTTGCTACTTTCAGAGTAGCAAGAGTAACACAGCATTAGGAGTATAACCACCCAGCCCCAGTGTTGCTACTTCCAGAGTAGCAAGAGTAACACAGCATTAGGAGTATAACCACCCAGACCCTGTGTTGCTACTGTCATAGCAGCAAGAGTAACACAGCATTAGGAGTAAAACCACCCAGGCACTGTGTTCCTACTTTCAGAGTAGCAAGAGTAACACAGCATTAGGAGTATAACCACCCAGCCCCTGTGTTGCTACTTTCAGAGTAGCAAGAGTAACACAGCATTAGGAGCATAACCACCCAGACCCTGTGTTCCTACTGTCATAGCAGCAAGAGTAAC
>JACEEZ010020363.1:70417-87917 GCA_016584305.1 Chionoecetes opilio | reverse complement strand
ACACCCAACACCTGAGCCAATCCCGTGCGTTCAGAAGGGGGGAGTGAAGGGTCCCCATTTTCGCCAACTTAACGTGCGGCGAGAACACATGTATTTATCCTTTCTTTCCTTACCTTTTTTGTTTATATTTAATCCCACTATGGACGGCTGCTGCTCCCTTTTGGTTCCCGCCTTCTCGTGTTCTCGCCCAGGGCCGTTCAGGAACACTATACCTCCATTGTTTTGCCTAAGTGCTTGTGTTACCACGCTAATGGGATGCAAAAACAGCCGCGTTTGCATGGGTAATGAAATAACAGGAGTGTGGCAAGTAACACATATACATGTAGTAGTGGTAGTAATAGTAGCAGCTGATGTTTTTGTTGTATTCCACGGTTACAAAGTGCGAGTGAACCTGCAGGGAATCATTTTATAAGTGTGAAAAGAGGGAAAAGAGAAAGAAAGAGAGAATGGAAGGAAGGAATGAGATAGAAAATTAAACTAGG
Organism: Chionoecetes opilio; assembly: GCA_016584305.1. NCBI lineage: Eukaryota > Metazoa > Arthropoda > Malacostraca > Decapoda > Majidae > Chionoecetes > Chionoecetes opilio. Next base: position 87,435 of record JACEEZ010020363.1, on the reverse strand, counting down.
AGGGAAAGACCAAAGAGTGACATAAGTAATAATAATAATAATAGTAACAGTAATAATCATGGTATTAATGATAATGATAATAATGGTAATGATAATAGTAGTAATAATAACAATAACAATATGCGTGATAGGAATTCCGCATCACTTATAACAGTGAGCTTTTCCCTGCATGTTGACGCCACCAGGATGCATGACAGGAATTACAAAGGATGAGAGAGAGAGAGAGAGAGAGAGAGAGAGAGAGAGAGAGAGAGAGAGAGAGAGAGAGAGAGAGAGAGAGAGGAGAGAGAGAGAGAGAGAGAGAGGAGAGGAGAGAGAGAGAGAGAGAAGAGAGAGGAGAGAAGAGAGAGAGAGAGAGAGAGAGAGAGAGAGAGAGAGGTAACTGAAGTAACATTAAGTAGGACAATATCTGAGAGGCCTTTGCAATAATTGTCAATAATAACATATCGTGTTGACGTAAGAGAAGTAAACAAATCAATACGTGAATATTTCCTTAGTCGTTCATGTTACTATCAGTTATTACTAATAATAACATTACTACTAACTAACAAGACGTCTCCATCATCATGCCCGGGTGTTCGCCGAGTGTCCTAAAATGGTGCTAAACTTGACCTTAAGTAAAACAACAACAAAAGACAAAGAAACTGATAAGAAAAAAAACATGGATCAAAAAAAGATTATAAAAAGCGATATGCAGAGATTTATGCAACGTCCGAAATATTGTGTTCCGATAATGATAATGATAATAATGATGATAATAAATGATAATGATAATGATTATAACTCGCCACGTAGCTATGGCCAGACCTACGTGACAAAGAAAAGTAATAAGAAAAGGAAAAAGAAAAAAATTAATATATCCTGTTTTCATATATATTTTTTTGTCTCTGTGAAAGTGAAAATTTATGAAAAAACATGAAAATGGTGTTATAGAACGTCTGTGTGTGTGGCGTTATGTGTTCATTATAACACGGCGAGAACAAAGGAAAGAAATACAGAGGTACGAAGAGAGAAGCAGAGAGAGAACAAATAAAAAAGAAAGTGTAATAATATTAACGATATCATTATTTTGGACAATTATTGCAAAGGCCTCAGATATTGTCCTACTTAATGTTACTTCAGTTACCTCTCTTTTCTCATCCCTCTCTCTCCTCTCTCTCTCCTCTCTCTCTTCTCTCTCTCTCTTCTCGCTCTCTCATCTCTCCTCTCTCTCTCTCTCTCTCTCTCTCTCTCTCTCTCCTCTCTCTCTCTCTCTCTCTCTCTCTCTCCCTCTCTCTCTCTCTCTCTCTCTCTCTCTCTCTCTCTCTCTCTCTCTCTCTCTCTCTCTCTCTCTCTCTCTCTCTCTCTCTCTCTCTCTCTCTCTCTCTCTCTCTCTCTCTCTCTCTCTCTCTCTCTCTCTCTCTCTCTCTCTCTCTCTCTCCCCCCCTCTCTCTCTCTCTCTCATCCTTTGTAATTCCTGCCATGCATCCTGGTGGCGTCAACATGCAAGGAAAAGCTCACTGTTATAAGTGATGCGGAATTCCTATCACGCATATTGTTATTGTTATTATTACTACTATTATCATTACCATTATTATCATTATCATTAATACCATGATTATTACTGTTACTATTATTATTATTATTATTATTACTTATGTCACTCTTTGTTCTTTCCCTCCTAGTTTAATTTTCTATCTCATTCCTTCCTTCCATTCTCTCTTTCTTTCTCTTTTCCCTCTTTTCACACTTATAAAATGATTCCCTGCAGGTTCACTCGCACTTTGTAACCGTGGAATACAACAAAAACATCAGCTGCTACTATTACTACCACAACTACATGTACATGTGTTACTTGCCACACTCCTGTTATTTCATTACCCATGCAAACGCGGCTGTTTTTGCTACCTATAACTTCCCCTCACTCCCTTCCTTTCAACCTGTCACTCCCTCTCACTTCCCCTCACTATCTACCTATAACGTCCCCTCACTCCCTACCTCTTCCCCTCACCCCCTCACTCACTCCTTCTCACTCACTTCCCCTCACCCCAGATGTACAGCTCTAATGATTTTTTCCCCTCATTACCTGCCCCACTGTTTATTTATCTCTAATTACTACCTGAACTGTGAACGTGACGCGCCTTTCTTCCTTCTTTACTATTTGTCTTTTATTACTGTTTCATAATTTACTCGTAATAAAATAATTCTCCCTTCTTTACTCTTGTATCTTATTAATTACCTGTTCATAATGTACCTGTGGCACGAGGCGACACCTGTATTGCCTTGAAGCTTTGTTTATTGACCTGTAATGATCACCTGTGTTATTACAACCTTCACACGTGTATACATTTTTTTCATTAACCCCTTGAGACCCAGAACGTTATTCCCATTGTAATTTGGATACAATTAGACGCTTTTTAGTGAATATAAGCAATATTTTATAGATATGACCTGTTTAGTATCCTTGCCGACTAATTAATTTGGTATATTCAGTTACTTTTCGTAATTTTATGGCCAACAACATATAATTTTTTATAGCAAAGGAAAGATCTGTGTGTGAAGGGGTTAAGTGTTAATGATGTGCCTGTGTATGGAGGCAGAAAGGGCGGTAACTGTAATGAGTGTTTTGTTGTTTTGTATCTATTAGTTCCTATACTTTTTCACCTGAACATTTGTACCTGGTCTGCGTGTGAGGTGTTAGGAATGTGGCTAAACTCACCGTGTTTTTGTTCTTAGCTGACCTGTTTGTGTACTTGTTATTCTTGTTTCTCCTTAATAGCGTGCGAGTGTACCTGTGCCACTACTAATTTAACTTCCTAATGATAGTTTGCTTGTTTATATCATCGTCTTGTTACGTGTGGTGTGTATGTTATCAGACTGCTTTTGTATGTAGTGTGCGTGTAAGTGGGTGGCGGATGAGTGTAAGTGGATGGTGGATGAATGTAAGTGGATGGTGGATGAGTGTAAGTGGATGGTGGATGAGTGTAAGTGGGTGGCGGATGAGTGTAAGTGGATGGTGGATGAATGTAAGTGGATGGTGGATGAGTGTAAGTGGATGGTGGATGAGTGTAAGTGGGTGGCGGATGAGTGTAAGTGGATGGTGGATGAGTGTAAGTGGATGGTGGATGAGTGTAAGTGGATGGTGGATGAGTGTAAGTGGATGGTGGATGAGTGTAATTGGATGGTGGATGAGTGTAAGTGGATGGTGGATGAGTGTAAGTGGGTGGTGGATGAGTGTAAGTGGGTGGTGGATGAGTATAAGTGGATGGTGGATGAGTGTAAGTGGGTGGTGGATGAGTGTAAGTGGATGGCAGATGGGTGTAAGGGGATGGATGGATGAGTGTAAGTGGATGGTGGATGAGTGTAAGTGGATGGTGTATGTGGTTGGTGGATGAGTGTAAGTGGATGGTGGATGAGTGTAAGTGGGTGGTGGATGAATGTAAGTGGATGGTGGATGAGTGTAAATGGATGATGGATGTGTGTAAGTGGATGGTGGATGAGTGTAAGTGGGTGGTGGATGAGTGTAAGTGGATGGTAGATGAGTGTAAGTGGGTGGTGGATGAGTGTAAGTGGATGGTGGAGGGAGTGTAAGTGGGGTTGGTGGTGAGTTTTAAGTGGATGGTGGATGGGTAATGGATGGTGGATGAGTGAAAGGGTGGGTGGTGGATGTGTGTAAGTGGATGGTGGATGCGTGTAAGTGGATGGTGGATGAGTGTAAGTGGATGGTGGATGAGTGTAAGTGGGTGGTGGATGAGTGTAAGTGGATGGTGGATGAGTGTAAGTGGGTGGTGGATGAGTGTAAGTGGATGGTGGATGAGTGTAAGTGGATGGTGGATGAGTGTAAGTGGGTGGTGGATGAGTGTAAGTGGATGGTGGATGAATGTAAGTGGGTGGTGGATGAGTGTAAGTGGATGGTGGATGAGTGTAAGTGGATGGTGGATGAGTGTAAGTGGGTGGATAGACAGGTGGATGGGTGGATGAATGAATGAATAGCTGGATGGGTAAGTGAGTAGGTGGACTGACAGGTGGATGGGTGGGGGGGTGGATGGGTATGCAGTTTGGTCCAACCATAGACCACTGTAAATGTTGTAAGTGTTGAGATCTAGTGGTCTATGGTCCAACCTATTATACAGACGCTCTATAATGTGCGTCTTAGATACGCTACAATGGTACTCCCAGACCACTGCAATGGGTCACGCTACTGCTGTTCCTGCTGTTATTAGTGTGACTTAACCCTCCTACTGGTTATTGTTGTACTAGTTATTGCTCATGATGGTGATGAGGATGTATGTGCTACTACTAATTATAATAATGATAATGATGATAATGGTAATAATAGTGATGATAATAATAATAATCTTAATAATAAGGATGATAGTAGTAAGCCGCTACAGATAATGGGATAATATATTTGGGATAAGGAAATGTGGAGTTCAGTGGCATGGGTGTGTTTAGAGGAGAGGTGAGGGCGAGGGGGGGAAGCAGAAGTAAGGGAAGAGAGAGAGAGAGAGAGAGAGAGAGAGAGAGAGAGAGAGAGAGAGAGAGGAGAGAGAGAGAGGAGAGAGAGAGAGAGAGAGAGAGAGAGAGAGAGAGAGAGAGAGAGGAACCAGTATTAAGTCATCAGTTACGAGGAAGTATTATATACAGGTCCCGCCATTGATAGAATCCCAAGATTTCGTCATAAATCCTGTTCCTCCTCCTCATATATACATATATATTATATTAATGAAAATGTAGATATGGAGACGGGGCCATACGAGTGTAGCTCAGGCCCTGTAAAGTATAACTAGATAAATACACACACAGTATATACCAAAGTCACTGAAGTTAGAATAATTATAGATAAAGTATATAATGATAACCAGATTTATAAAGAACTGTGTTGAAGTGTTAAAAGTATAATGCAGTGAATAAGCCATGGTGGTGTGTGGCAGTGAGGCGGGTGTTGTGAGGGGAAACTGTCCCCTCACGCCCCCATGCAGGGACTCAGGGGAGAGAAGGAGTCGCGCTTGTTTGTCGTCGTCTTCCCTTTACTTTCCGCGAGGCTGTTGTCGTCATTTTAACGAAGCCATTCAATGATGTATGTCAACGTGGAGGTTTAGTTAAAGAGTTATGTTATTCACGGTATCAACCTGAGTCTCAGTTGCCGTCACGCTGGTCGCCGCGCCACTGCCGCTGGCAGGCGTGGAAGGCGCCGTACGCAGCCTCCTCCCACGTGGTGTAGAAAGCACGCCCGTCACGCCCAAACACACGAACCCTGGGCGACGGTCGGGAGGACCTGTAGTAAGATGTCTGCTCAGGGATCCTCCTAGGCCGATGGCCTTGCTCTGGGTAACCTCTCGATCGAGGCCCCTCCTGATGGTAACCTCTCGCTCGAAGTCCCATCTGAGGGTAACCTCTTGATTGAGGTAACTCTAGAGGGCAACCTCTTGATCGAAGCCCCTCCTGATGGTAACCTATCGCTCGAAGTCCCATCTGAGGGTAACCTCTCGCTTGAAGTCCCATCTGAGGGTAACCTCTCGCTTGAACTCCCATCTGAGGGTAACTTCTCGCTTGAAGTCCCATCTGTGGGTAACCCCTTGATTGAGGCAATTTTTGAGGGCAACCTCTCGATCGAAGTCCCATTTGAGGGTAACCTCTCGCTTGAAGTCCCATCTGTGGGTAACCCCTTGATTGAGGCAATTTTTGAGGGGAGCCTCTCGATCGAAGTCCCATTTGAGGGTAATCTATCGCTCGAAGTCCCATCTAAGGGTAACCTCTCGCTTGAACTCCCATATGAGGGTAACCTCTCGCTTGAAGTCCCATCTGAGGGTAACCTCTCGCTTGAAGTCCCATCTGAGGGTAACCTCTCGCTTGAACTCCCATCTGAGGGTAACCTCTCGCTTGAAGTCCCATCTGAGGGTAACCTCTCGCTTGAACTCCCATCTGAGGGTAACCCCCTGATTGAGGCAATTTTTGAGGGCAGCCTCTCGATCGAAGTCCCATCTGAGGGTAACCTCTCGATGGAGGTCCCTCCTCTGGGATCCCGCTGAGTCGCGGCTGTCTCCATGGACGTGGTCGTCTTCGCGGCGGGCCAGGGAGAGCGTCTGCCTTCTCGCTGGTACTCACGTCCCTGGCGGCGGCCGGGGTGGTGTCGGCGCCCGACGGCCCACCCTGGTTCATGCCTGTTCTTCGCTCCTTTTCTTAATTTCGGCGAGCCCTTCGTCTCATCGAGGCGCTCATCGGGATGAAGCTCTCTATAGCTGCAGCACCTTCGTGTTCTGCAGCAGTAGACACGATGGCCGGTGTCTCCGTGTCCGCGGCGGGAGTCGCGGGGCCGTCGACCTCAACCTTGATTGCTGCCTCGTCGACTGTGACGTTGTGGTCACTCTTCTTGGGGCGTCGTCCACGCCGCCTCTTGAAGGGCGCCAGGAGGCAGGCGCAGCAGGCCAGGCAGCCGCGGGGCTTGTCTTCCTCTTCCTCCATATTCTTGGACATTCTGAGGCCCATTGTCTGTAACTCTTACCTCACTCAGAGTGTTGCAAAACAGGCACCCTGGCAATATTAAGGATCTTTTTTTGAATGCACTCGTGACCTAGCGCTCTCCAGGTAGGACCTGCCTAGGACGGCACCCCAACACACACCCTTCTCACCCTTACTGTGGGCTGCATAGAGGTTATAATCACATCCCGCTGCCCTGTCACACCAACTCCAGGCTGACCCCCGGCGCACCCTTCTCAACCTTACTACAGGCTGCATAGAGGTTATAATTACATCCCTTTGAGCCTGTCACACCAACTCCAGGCTGACACCCCGACACGCCTTTCTCACCCTTACTACAGGCTGCATAGAGGTCATAATCACATCGTGACTACAGGGATCAAAGCATCATTGAAAACTGGGAAACAAATCACACACACCACACGTGCTCCATCCCCTTGGTTAAGACAGTAATTACCCGCTTTTGTCAGTGAGAAAACCAATTGGTTGTGTGTGTGTGTGTGTGTGTGTGTGTGTGTGTGTGTGTATGTGTGTGTGTGTGTGTGTGTGTGTGTGTGTGTGTGTGTGTGTGTGTGTGTGTGTGTATCATTCACCCATGGTTTTGTCCACGCGAGTCGGACTCGCGACCGCCAGTTTCACCCTCCCGGTGCGAGCTCGGAGCTCATTATTACCGATGTTTGGGTAATGCTGGGACCTCACACTGTGTGTGTGTTTGTGTGTGTGTGTGTGTGTGTGTGTGTGTGTGTGTGTGTGTGTGTGTGTGTGTGTGTGTGTGTGTGTGTGTGTGTGTGTGTGTGTGTAACCTGATATAATACTGTCGATATCAACAAAGTTTTCCTTCAAGACTACATAAATGATTTTATCTCTGTATATCAGCTTAGTCAACCCTCACTTGGAGTACATATAGTACAATTTTAGATGCCTCGCCATACAAAGGGCATTGCAACATCAAATGCTAGCCAGCGTAAGGCTACGAAGATGGTCACCTCTTTGTGTAGGTCATTTAGTAAGGAACCTTTCGATAAATGTCGTCTATACGAGGGAACCTTATTGACTGTTTTAAAATAGAAGATACTGAAAGCGTTTACGAACTCTCAGAGATTGATGAATCATTACAAACGAGAAGTAACAGTAAAACTAAGATGCAGACAGATACAACTAGACTACAAATGTACTATATTCTAGTTTAACAATGGCGTCGTTGGAGAATGCAATAAACTTCCTCCGTAGGGCAGTGCAACGTCATAAATTCTTTTCAAAACAAACTGAACAGCCATCTCCTGCAACAAGGTCTGTGATAAGGCTATGCGACCAGCGCCCTGCACCTTTTTGTTGGCGTTTGTCAAGGAGTGATTTTGTGTTATTGTTTTTTTCCTCTAGGCAGAGTTAGGTTTAGGGTTTAGAGCAGGTCTCCTCTTTTTTGGCTCTAAGTTTTTCCTCAGTTTGAACCCTGGGTCTGCGTGGTTTGTGTTTCCATGTACTAGTTATTTGTAAATTAATATCCTCCTCCTTCTAGGTAACTTTTAGGCTTCTAAGGCAACAAACACTACAGCGAGTTTGGTCCTCTATTGGTTTGCCAGTGTTACTCTCTCTCTCTCTCTCTCTCTCTCTCTCTCTCTCTCTCTCTCTCTCTCTCTCTCTCTCTCTCTCTCTCTCTCTCTCTCTCTCTCTCTCTCTCTCTCTCTCTCTCTCTCTTATTTTCTTCATTTTTTTCTTTACGTTTCCGATATCAGTTTTTCTGCATATCGGTTTTTTCCTCTCCTCTCTCTCTCCCCTCCCCTCTCTCTCTCTCTCTCTCTCCCCTTCTCTCTCTCTCTCTCTCTCTCTCTCTCTCTCTCTCTCTCTCTCTTTTCTCCTCTCTCCCTCTTTCTTTCTAGCAACCTTATTCATCCATTCATCTTCCACAACACTCAAAACAACACTCCTCCCCGGCCTACAATACAACACAAACAACCTTAATCCAGCTGGTGCCGTGTAAGTATTCCTCAGCACCGCCTCTCTTTCCCTGCCCTGTTCCCGCGCCCGTGATCCAAGTGTCTCGTTGTGCCTTGATACTGGGAAAGGGGTTGCCATTAGTGCGTCTACGGCCCTGCGTCTCGGCTTGGGTGATGTGTTTTTGGTTGTGATGTGACTGGTGTTTGGCCTTGGTTGCCTGGTGTGGAGGGTGGTGAAGGTGTGTTAGGAGAAGAGATTGGTGATTTGGAAAAAAGGTGTAAGTCTGATAGGATGTTGATGATGGTGGTGGTGGTTGTGGGTGTAGTGGTGGTAGGGGTTGTTGTAGTAGTTGTTGTAGTAGTAGTTGTAATAGTAGGGTTGATTGATTGATGAGTTTTTTGCCAAAATGTTAACAAGTTAACATAATTCATAAAATATATACAAAATCATTTAGTGGCACTAGTCCGCTGAGCATCTGCTCCCTTGCGGACAGAACAATCACTTCTACAGCTATGAAAATATATCGAGAGCGGCAATATATTAACAAATTACATCCTAAATGTTCCTTAATATGATATATACCTAAGCAATAAATTTTTCCTATACACTAGCCATAAAAAATCACAAGTACAAAAAACGTTATTAGTAAATTTTTTTCCCTATATTATTCCCTGCTATTTTGACTGAAAATTATATAAATATTTTTTAAGTTTAACTTTGAGTGTTCTGACATTAGTAATTACCTTCAAATCATTAGGTATTGCATTCCAAAATTGTGGCCCAACACAGTGTAAAGAAAATTTATATAAAGTTTTACGTGCTTGTGGAAAAATCAGAGCAATATTATTTCCCCTTGTACCTTGACTGTGGTGGAACACTGTAAATATTTTACTGTTTTGATCACTGTTATTTATATCATTAAAAATAGTAAGTAACAAAAAGTAATTCCTAACGAGATAAAATTTTAGCAGCCCTAAATCATTAAATAACATATCAGTAGAATCATATTTACCTCTAAAACAAATTGTTCTGATGAGTTTCCTTTGAGACACAAAAACATCTTTTATAATTGTAGGCCAAGTACATCCCCAGATAGATACACAATATATAATGTAAGGGTAGCAAAGAGAATGATAGATGTTCCGTAATGCCTCAATCGTTAGGTTGTGTCGAATTTTGTATATGATTCCACACATTTTTGATAAATTTAAGCCCACAGACTGAATATGATTTTTCCAATTCAAATTTTCGTCAATTATAACACCCAAGAATTTTGTGGTGGTAGAAGTAGTAGTGGTAGTAGTAGTGGTCGTGAAGATATGGAAGTAATATAAATAAAATAATGATAATATTGATGGTAACGATGATAATAGCAATGATGATGATATAGATTACAAAAAATGCAAGCGCAAACAAAAAACACACACACACACACACACACACACACACACACACACACACACACACACACACACACACACACACACACACACATACACACACACACACACACACACACACACACACACACACACACACACACACACACACACACACACACACACACACACACACACACACACACACACACACACACACACACACACACATTTATTGACCACAGCTTTATACATAAATTACACATAATATAATTAATGAATAGACAAAACACTTAATGTCCAAAAAATGAAACATTCCCACAAATTTTGAGTAACAAACTGTAGTCCAACAAAAAATAATTACTAAAACTACTACTACTACGATAAACTACTAAACACATAAAATTCAACAAGCAGCCAGCTTGATCTACGTCCCTATGAAAGACAAAAAAATGAAATAAACTATTAACGGAAAAGAATATGCATTTCTTAAGTATAACTATTTAAAACTTCATGAATAATTTTGCATGTTATTACATCACTGAAATTAGAGAATACGTCATGAACAGTATTAAATCTGTAAAGGTTTCTAATGTGTTGTGTTATGGGGCACACCTCTACCACATGTTGTTCTGTTTGTATGTCACCACATACACACAGGCGCTCCTCGAGAGGAAGGCGACCACGTCCGCGCCTGTTCCAGCGTCCCGTTTCCACTACTAAACTATGACCACAGACTCGAAAACGTGTAAACGACATCCTATGTAGATCGTTAATGTTTCTTTTCATAAATGTCATGTACTTTAAATTCAGGGTTAATTGTTTTATATACATTGCATCTTGTTGCCTCATAGTTAGCAATTGTATTATGTACATTATACAACATAGAGGACAAGTGAGGGACATTATTGTGTGTCATGTGGGCCACAAGTTTTCCAACCGGGGTATTTAAAGACATAACATACTTAAAAGCGAAAGACTTAGGGCCAGATTGTCAAATGTTCTCTTCCGTGAAGAATGTCGTCGTCACGTAATTTGGTAGCGTCAAACTGTTCTGAGCCGCGAAGGATATCGTCGCACCGCGGTGAAGGTAAACAAACGAAGACATCGCACAGACCATGTCTTCACCATTCCCTTCGCTGCGCTGAGATTTCCTCTGTACTTTTCATCCCATTAAGAGGTAAGATGAGCACATTTTCCTGACTTTATGTTACTTTTTATCTGTTTAATGACGAAATGAACCTTTGTGCGTAATAAACAGAGTGGTGTACAAGCCTTATTATTGAGAGTAGAGTATGCCAAAATATGCTTGCGCTGAGATTTCCTCTGTACTTTTCATCCCATTAAGAGGTAAGATAAGCACATTTCCCTGACTTTATGTTACTTTTTAGCTGTTTAATGACGAAATGAACCTTTGTGCGTAATAAACAGAGTGGTGTACAAGCCTTATTATTGAGAGTAGAGTATGCCAAAATATGCTTGCGCTGAGATTTCCTCTGTACTTTTCATCCCATTAAGAGGTAAGATAAGTACATTTCCCTGACTTTATGTTACTTTTTAGCTGTTTAATGACGAAATGAACCTTTGTGCGTAATAAACAGTGGTGTACAAGCCTCATTGTGAGAGTATGCAGTAGACCTGATTTTTATTCATATTGATTGGTGGNCCCCATTTCATTTTGCCTTTTCCCTCTCTCTCGCTCTCTTCGGTTTATCGTCTTACCTCTTATTTTCTTCTTATTTTTAGTTTATTTTATCTTCCATCTCTTCCCACTTGCGTAGATTTGCTTGTTTTGATTCCTGTTTTTTCTTCCTCTCTCTTGCTTTTCCTGTTATTCTTCTTCTTTTTTTTCTTTTTCTCTTCTTCTTTACGGTACTAACACCACCACAACCACCACTTTTTCTACTATTACTACTACTACTACTACTACTACTACTACTGCTACTACTACTACTACTACTATACTACTACTACTACTACTACTACTACTACTACTACTACCACCACCACCACCCCCCAACCACCACCACCACCACCACCACCACCACCACCACCACCACCACCACCCCCACCACCACCACCCCCACACACTACTACTACTACTACTACTATACTACTACTACTACTACTACTACTACTACTACTACTACTACTACTACTACTTTTACTACTACTACTACTACTACTACTACTACTACTACTACTACCACTACTACTACTATTACTATTACTATTACTACTATTATACTACTACTACTAATACTACTACTACTACTACTACCACCACTAACACATTACACCTCAATAATATCTTTTATACAGACCTTCGTAAAGATGTCAGATGGAACAATGAAATAGGAAATAAATCAGAATGAGATAATAGAAAGAGAGGAAAACTAAAAATTTACTTTCTTCTTCTTATTATTATTTTTTAAATTTTATTGTTAAGAGGATAAAGTTCCGAGATAGGAATTCCCAGGCTTCCGCAATCATGCCTTTTGCAAATGCATTAAAGAGACACGCAGGGAATAGCGAGACATGTATCCTGAATTTCCGTGCTTAGGGTAACGTATTATTTATTTTTATCTGTTGGAGCTTAAATGTACCAACTTTCTGGCTAATATTGGGGCGCGTTCATGGATTGTTCCGCGGATGAATGGTGAATAATGAATGGAAAGCCACTTTTAGTCCAGCGGATATGTGCAAAACCCTGCATTTTTTAGTAATAACATCCAAACTTGGTACAGTGTTAAAAGATGCATATCCAACAAAAACTGGATATGAAGCCAACCAAATATAGCAATGGCGGCCATTTTGAAAAATGGCCGCCACTAAAGGCATTTTTCATTATAAATCAGGAGTTATTTCACATGCAAGCATACGTTTTGTGCCTATATCCATGTTTTAATGGATAATAATTCCGATGGACATAAGCATGTTGAGGTAAATTTCCAATCATTAAGGTTTTAGTAGTTATTTCGAGAAAAGATGGCCGACAATCATTTTATTTTTTGTGAGAACATATTTGAGTGTCAATTGTGTCAATACCATTGGGTTCATGGACAGATCATGCAATAAGAAATATAATGAATATAGATAGAAAAATATACCAAGTGTTTATATGTTACTGAATTCTAACAAAAAAAATTCAAGTCCTTCATGCTAACATGAAAATTACTCAAAATGAAAAAAAAATCAACAGCAAAACATGGAATTTGTATACAGTAACCTATGTACATTCACCGCCTGACTGAAGTAAATTAGATTGCTTCTAATCTCATGTACATGACTGACTGACTTACCGAACACATTGCGGCAGCTAATACTAACTTTAGTATAGGTTAATGTTAATGGTAATCAGGGAAGGGCAGGGAAGGGAAGGGAAGGGCAGAGCAGGGCAGGGAAGGGCAGGAAAGGCAGGGCAGGGAAGGGAAGGGCAGGGCAGGGCAGGGAAGGGCAGGGCAGGGCAGGCAGGGCAGGGCAGGGCAGGGAAGGGCAGGGAAGGGAAGGGCAGGGAAGGGCAGGGAAGGGCAGGGCTGGGAAGGAAGGGCAGGGAAGGGCAGGGCAGGGAAGGGCAGGCAGGGCAGGGCAGGGAAGGGCAGGGCAGGGCAGGGCAGGGCAGGGTAGGGCAGGGAAGGGCAGGGGCAGGGCAGGAAAGGGCAGGGAAGGGCAGGCAGGGAAGGGCAGGGCAGGGAAGGGCAGGGCAGGGCAGGGCAGGGAAGGGCAGGGCTGGGCAGGCAGGGACAGGGCAGGAAAGGGCAGGGAAGGGCAGGGAAGTGCAGGGAAGGGAAGGGGAGGGCAGGGCAGGGCAGGCAGGGCAGGGCAGGGCAGGGCAGGGCAGGGAAGGGCAGGGGCAGGGCAGGGCAGGGCAGGGAAATGCAGGGAAGGGAAGGGCAGGGCAGGGCAGGGAAGAGCAGGGAAGGGAAGGCAGGGAAGGGCAGGAAGGGCAGGGCAGGGAAGGAAGGGCAGGGCAGGGGAGTGAAGGGTAGGGCAGTGAAGGGCAGGGGAGTGAAGGGCAGGGCAGTGAAAGGCAGGGCAGTGAAAGGCAGGGAAGGGAAGGGCAGGGCAGGGCAGGGAAGGAAGGGAAGGGCAGGGCAGGGAAGGGAAGGGAAGGGCAGGGAAGGGTAGGGCAGGGAAGGGGAGGGCAGGGCAGGGCAGGGAAGGGCAGGGCAGTGAAAGGCAGGGCAGGGAAGGGCAGGGCAGGGAAGAGTAGAGCAGGGCAGGGCAGGGCAGGGCAGGGCAGTGAAAGGCAGGGCAGGGAAGGGAAGGGCAGGGCAGGCAGGGCAGGGCAGGGCAGGGCAGGGAAGGGAAGGGCAAGGAAGGGCAGAGCAGGGAAGGAAGGGAAGGGAAGGGAAGGGCAGGGCAGGAAGGGCAGGGCAGGGCAGGGCAGGGAAATGCAGGAAGGGAAGGGCAGGGAAGGGAAAGGCAGGGAAGGCAGGGCAGGGGAAAGGGGAGGGCAGGGAAGGCAGGGCAGGGCAGGGAAGGGCAGGAAGGGCAGGGCAGGGAAGGGAAGGGAAAGGGAAGGGAAGGGAAGGAAGGGCAGGGAAGGGAAGGGGAGGGCAGGGAAGGGCAGGAAAGGCAGGGCAGGGGAAAGGGGAAAGGGCAGGGCAGTTAAGGGCAGGGCAGGGCAGGGCAGGGCAGGGAAAGGTAGGAAAAGCAGGGCAGGGAAGGGCAGGGCAGGGAAGGGCAGGGAAAGGAAGGGCAGGGCAGGGCAGGGCAGGGCAGTGAAGGGCAGGGCAGTGAAAGGCAAGGGCAGGGAAGGAAGGGAAGGGAAGGGCAGGGCAGGGCAGGGAAAGGGAAGGGCAGGGAAGGGAAGGGCAGGGCAGGGAAGGGCAGGCAGTGAAGGGCAGGGCAGTGAAAGGCAGGGAAGGGAAGGGAAGGGCAGGGCAGGGCAGGGCTGGGCAGGAAAGGGCAGGGTAGGGCAGGGTAGGGCAGGGAAGGGCAGGGCAGGGAAGGGCAGGGCAGGGAAGTGCAGGGCAGGGCAGGGCAGGGCTGGGAAGGGCAGGGAAGGGCAGGAAAGGGCAGGGCAGGGAAGGGCAGGGAAAGGAAGGGCAGGGCAGGGCAGGGCAGTGAAGGGCAGGGAAGGGCAGGAAAGGAAAGGGCAGGGCAGGGAAAGGCAGGGCAGTGAAGGGGGGAAGGGCAGGGCAGGGAAGGGCATGACAGGGCATGGCAGGGCAGAGCAGGGAAGGGCAGTGCAGGGCAGAGAAGGGCAGGGCAGGGCAGGGAAGGGAAGGGCAGGGCAGGGAACCCCTCTCCTCTACTGGTGGTGGCTCATGTCTCTCAGGACCGGCTTGACCAATCAGAACGCTGAGATGAGCTGTGACTTCATAGGGGGAGGAGACAAAATCACCCGCGTGATTTGAGTAGCGTCCGTGAGGCGACCAATTTTAAAATAGCTGCCATACCTACACTGAAGATTATTTTCAGTGGCTCCATATCCAAAATTGATTGCATATGCATGTTCTAACTTTGTTCCAAGTACGGTTGTTATTACTAAAAAATGCAGGGTTTGGTATATATTGTGCACATATCCGCTGGACTATTTGTGGGTCTCATGTGGGCGACCAATACACAACTTTCAGACAAAAACATAAACAAGACAATTACTAACAACTACAACAATAATAATCATCATAATGGCTGTGTTTGAAAAGATCACAATAGTAATGTAAATGAATTAAATTATAGTGACGATAAGGATAATGATGATAGTGGAAATATTTATGATAATGATAGTGATAATGATAATAATAGTGATAATGATGATAATAGTGATAATGGTGACCTCCTCCACCACTCCCCATTTCATTCCATCATCTTTAAACAGACACACTGAACCCTCCAGACAGACTCATTACTTTCACGCACCTTGATTTTCATTACTTCCATATATCAGACTCCAATAACAATATACTTCAATACTTCCATAAACCAGACTCATATAATGCCAATCCTCTTGCATGTAACCTAGATCTTTGCCCTTCAATCTATGGTCATGTTATTAATAGCTATCAATTACGTATTTCCTTCTGTCTATCCTAAATCACACGCGCCAATGATCTTAATACTTTCCTCCCTTGTTCAACTTTTCTCCTGCCTCTCCCTTAATGAAACTTTCTACACACGTAAGTAGGTATCTTAAGCATTAGCCATTCAAGTATCATTAAGTTTGAACATAATGTTTTTGAAACCCAGAAATCCACTGTACGTCCTCTTACTACTTCTATGTATCCACGGGACCTCACCAGTCTTATTCAAATGTATCTAACTCTTTCTTTATTCATTTTGATGTCACATAGTCTCACATTCTGTTCTCACCTACATGGATTTTCAATTGCATTTCCTTCTTGAAAACCATCAGCTTACTATTTCCCTCACGTTCCCTTACAACCTCCGCCACGCACAAACAACAGGGAACTCCATTACCAGTACAGTGTTTGCGAATCCCTTGCATTCTCTACAGGCAAAATTGCACTCAACTTCCGTGGCCTCCATTTAGCGTTGCCTGTGTACAGTTCTACTTCACCATCACGACCCGTTGCTTTCACTCTCTCGCTGCTCCATCCATAAACATATTGAACCTCCACCGTGACTGTGTGCATCCTTCTTCCCCCCCCCCCTCCCTTCCCCCCATGCACGGATATCCTACAGCTTTTATCCAGTTGTCCATTCACCTGAACTCATGCATTTTAATCTCGCCCAAAAGGTATCACTCCATAGTAATGATAATGGTAAGTGGTAACAGTAATACAAATAATGATAGAAATAATAATTACATTGATAATGATAATGATAATGAAAATAACAGTAATAAAAATAATGATAGGAATAGTAATTACATTGATAATGCTAATGATAATGAAAATAACATTGATAATAATGATAGTAATGCTAATGTGGAAAGGGGGGTAAAAGGAGACATGAGTGTTACGAGGTGAGTTTATTCGCGACTAGTTTCGCTCTTTTTGGCTTCTTTAGGGGAAGATGGTCAATAAAGTAAACCTACTCGGGGATAAACTCACCTCGCAACACCCTTGTCTCCTTCTCCTCCCTCGCCACCTTCTCCATAATTCCGATAATGATAATAATAATAACGATAATCATAAAAATAATAATAATGATAGTAATATTAATAGTAACAATAATGTTAGTGATGATTATAATAATGATAATATTACTAATTATTGTTATCGTTGTGAATGGTAATAAAATAATGATAATGACTACAACAATAATAGTGATAAT
>JACEEZ010020363.1:35417-57917 GCA_016584305.1 Chionoecetes opilio | reverse complement strand
CAATCTAAAAACAATGAGGGTCTGTACTGAGCCTGACAGATGTTCACATAGTTGAAACTTGTTGACAAGAAGAAGAAAATATCACGTGGGATGTTGTTGGACTCAGATGTAAGAGATGTGAACGATAAACATAATCAAATCCTGCAGCTTTTCGAGATATATGTTATTTTTTATGCCACACAAATAAGCTGGATTATTATATTAGCAGAATGTGGTTCGCGGTAAGGTAAGAGCTCAGCAGTGTGCCAGACGGAAGAGCAAGGATAGCATTCAAATGATGTAGGAAATGAAGTATCACGCAAGCTTCACGCGTGTGCTCCGAGGCTTCAGAATTTGGATAAGGAAATGAGACGCTTTACGATGACGTCAGACAGATTTGAGCCCATTCACTACATAGACTTGAGTTGCCGGAGACTGATGGCAAGGTTGGCAAAAAGAAAATTGGAGAATTATGCGCCGCAAAGTTTGGAGTTATGGAGAGAGATGAGCGTGACGTGTTAGCAAATGTTGTTTAGGAAAGTATGACGGGAATTATGGTTACATTGTTAAGGGGAACAATTAAGAAGTAAATTTAGAAAGGCTTAAAAGAACAAAAGATACCAAGAAGAAGCATGAATAAATGGTTAAGTATGTAAGACGTAGATCACATGATATGAATCTTAAATTTTACAAAATAAACAAAATGGATAATAAAGTGTTGACTGTTCTAAGTAGGAAGGAGCTCAAGTATAGGCAAGGAAATGAACAACCTGTGATGATGTTTGCTACCCATGGGCACAGCAGCAGCATTAACACTGAAGGTGACATGTAGCTACTACAAAAATACTGATACTAAATACAATACGAGTATTTACCCAAAAAACAGAAGCGAATTACAGATACTGGACGCAGCAATATATCACGTACTATACATGTGTCTTAGAGCGTAATACTACACAAGTGAGTCTCGTGTATATCAATAATAGAGTGGACAACATTTACTAAGCTTAGAGAGGAATACCCTGACAGATTCCAGTCCAGTGGCATGACACAGAAGTTGTCTCCCCAATGTTCTCTCACCGCCGTGAACTATCAATAGGAAACAAGGAAACGCGGCACAGATTGGCACGCCGCCGTGACTCATGGACAAAGTTGTGAAGCTCTTTGCCCTGTTGGGGACCTGTACTGAAGGATTGAGGTGGTGGTGGTGGTGGTTTATATATATATATATATATATATATATATATATATCTTTTCTCAAGCACATCATATATATATATATATATATATATATATATATATATATAATATATATATATATATATAATATATATATATATATACATACATACAAATAACGTGTCTCCTCAACAGAAATCATCCAAGTTGCACATCAAATTTCAGCCCAAAAAGACGTGCTGATGTGCCTCTTTTGGAGAACCGTAAAGTCGTAGGAGGAGCAAGAAAAAGTGATAAAAGGAAGGCAGACTGTCGCAGAGTCTTTCGTGTAAATCGGATAAAAAAACGATGACACTGTATGACCCACGCTGTGTAGGGTTTGGAAGGGAGAGTGAAAAGTTACGGCAATGTATAAATGTGTGCGTGGCTCGTATTGTAGGAAGGGAAAGGAAGCAAATATGTAGTGAAATGTGTAAAGGTCCTCGGTGATGTAGGAGAGAGAGAGAGAGAGAGAGAGAGAGAGAGAGAGAGAGAGAGAGAGAGAGAGAGAGAGAGAGAGAGAGAGAGAGAGAATGGGGGGCCGCAGTCAAGTAAAAAGAACATAAGAAGAAAAGCAGAATGGAAGACGCTTTTGTGTGTAAATATGCCAATTGTCAAAAAGTGTGTATCTGTGTATCTGTAAGGTTTGGGAGGGATTGACATTATTATGGTTATCAAAGTGGCAAAATATACATGGGCTTACCCATAATGGAATATGAAGTCATTGATTGAATGCAAAACATGATTAGTAATATATATGTATATATGAACTTTTTTCTCTTTCTCTCCTCTCTCTTTGTGTGTGTGTGTACATGTGTGCGTGTGTATGTGTGTGGTGTGTGTGTGTGTGTGTGTGTGTGTGTATGTGTGTGTGTGTGTATGTGTGTGTGTGTGTGTGCATGCGTGAGTGTTTCCCCTTTCTCCCTCGGCAAACCCGTCAAGCCACGTGGTGGTGGCCGTCACCGCCTTCCTCGGGAGCGTGTGCTAGGACGCCTTGAGGGTGTCTGAGGCCCTGCAGGCATGGGAGAACCTGGGCCTCCACGCCACTGCTGCCTGGCAGGCACGGGAGCTCCTGGCTCACCTGTGGTGGCTGGGCCCTCTGCGCCCCGCCCCGCCTCAGGAGCCACTGGAGGCCTGCGCGGTCCTGGTTGGCGAGGACTGGTGGAACCTGCTGGCGAACTCCTGCAGGACAAAGCAGCTCCTTGGCTGCCTCCAGGAGCAAATAGTCAAGGCTCAAGATGAACACGCGGCGTTCACGACAAAAATCACCTGCGTTGCGGTGTGTTTCGTGGTGAGTTTTGTGTTTTTGGCTGTGCGGTGTTGTGCAGCTCGATTTTCTTGTGGAAAAACCAAGACACTGAACCCAGATCGGTGTGGCGCCTCTGTAGGCGTTACAGAAGACTCTCCAGAGCAGGGAACAGACACTGATTCTTCTGGAGTGAATAGTCAGGAAAAAGAAACTATCGTAGAGAAAGTAAAAGTTGAACAAACAGTGGATAAAACTACTTCAGACAAAGCAGAGGAAAAAGCAGGTGAAAAAGTTATTGAGGTGGAGAAAACTGCCGTGGAAGTGGATGAAAAGGGTCAGAAAAACGCCGATTATTCTGAATTAGACATTCAGGTATCCGTGCGATCTGTACCTTCTGTGGAGGATACAGAAGTGTCGCCGCCACGTAACATTGCGCCTTGCGGGGAGGTGAAGGAGGACTCTGAGGAACCCGTCGAAGATACGCATAAAGATGAAGAGGTACTGGACGACGAGTCCGGCGAGTGGCTGACCGTCGGCAAAAAACAGAAGTGCCGGAAGGAAGTAAAGCCGCAGGAAGCAGCGGAAGGCAGCAAGGGTGTGAAGGCGCGCGTCGCCCCTGCCAAGAAGCGTCTCAAGGCTCGGCGTGAAGCAGTCTCAAGGGAGGATTCCCGCGAGAAGGTCCGGCAATCCGGACCTTCCGGACCGTCCGGCTGGGAAGAGTGTGTGAAGGTGTTGGTGGCCGTGCCGCCGGGCAGACGGCAGCACGTCATCGGACCCCGGGGGGCCGCTGTCCACAAACTGCGGAAGGAGTTCCCCAACGTGCGCGTGACGGTGCCCCAGCCCCAGGATCGCAGCGCCAAGCACGTCAGCCTCGAGGGCCCCGAGAGTGAGGTGGCCGCCGCCGCCAAGGACATCACCAGCCGCCTGGAGGTCATCGAGGCACAGTTGCCTGAGGCCGCCGAGCGCCGCAAGAGTAACAGAGTCAAAGTGGTGGTGGATGTGGCACCCGACAGGCGGCGCCACGTGGTGGGCCCCGGGGGCGAGGAGCTCCTCAGGCTGGCTCAGAAGTACCCCAGCGTGAGGGTATCGGTGTCCCCCGCCACCAACACTCACTCCAGCAACGTGAGAATCGTGGGCCCGCCCGCGAATGTTTTTTTCCCTAATAGGATTGCAAAAGTGGGCGGGGCCTCGTGACACACACACACACACACACACACTCTCTCTCTCTCTCTCTCGCTCTCTCGCTCTCTCGCTCTCTCGCTCTCGCTCTCGCTCTCGCTCTCGCTCTCGCTCTCGCTCTCTCTCTCTCTCTCTCTCTCTCTCTCTCTCTCTCTCTCTCTCTCTCTCTCTCTCTCTCTCTCTCTCTCTCTCTCTCTCTCTCTCTCTCTCTCTCTATATATATATATATATATATATATATATATATACTACTCAGAGGAACAGGAGGTATAACAATATAATGGACGCGCTGTAACATTGAAAATTCTAATGAGACCTTACCAATTTTATTTGTTGTATAGCTTGACGGCTCCAAACTGTTTGAATTATACTATTAAATCTAAACTCAAAAAATATCTCAATACAACAAAATAAATTCGGCATGGGCAGTAAACATATATATTGTTTACATGTATTTGCAAACAAAAACGATTCTGCCTCCACAAATATTCGTCACTGGGAAAATGACATTGAGCAACAATTAATAACAATGATATAATACACAATTGTTATTGAGATAATTTTTATGTATGTATGTCTATAATAATATAAGCGAAAGTGTGTGTCTGTGTGTCACTCTTATGGAACAGGTGTTTTCAAATAGATTTACCCTAGATGTGACCTGTAAAATAGTACACTGTATCTTGAGTGTGTATTACTGATGGCCAGTGCATATTCTATTCAATATTAATGGACTGCGATTATTGTGTCATAGTAATGATATAATAGTAATGATATTTTAATGCGGATAGCATTATATTGTAGTGTTAGTTACTAATTGCCAGCGTTGAGTTAATTTTACTTTTTGGACTACAGTTATAAAACTACATGTATAAGTATGTATATGTGTATTATGTTCTGCTGTGGTCAATAAAACTATCTATCTAACTATCTATCTGTGTGTCTGTGTGTCCGCGATATGTGTCGCCCCCAGTGGCGGAATCCCATCATATGGCACAGTTTTAGAACCAGATTGACCAGGGGAAGGTTTTAAGCCCACTTATGGGATGATCCGATCACTTCTTCTTTTTTTTAGTAGCCTATTAGCGAGAATTGTGAGAAAAAAAAAAGTGGGTTCCGAGAATTGAGGAAACCTTGATGTAGGGTGATGGGTAATGGGTGAGTGAATGGGTGGGGTGATGGGTAATGGGTGTGGGGTGAGTGAATGGTGGGGGGTGATGGGTGATCGGTGAGGGAATAGGTGGGGGGTGATGGGTAATGGGTGAGTGAATGGGTGTGTGGTGATGGGTAATGGGTGAGTGAATGGGTTGGGGGGTGATGGGTAATGGGTGAGTGAATGGGTGGGGCGTGATGGGTAATGGGTGAGTGAATGGATTGGGGGTGATGTGAATGGGTTGGCGTTAATACATACATTTCTACATCCATGATTTCAGGAAAGTTAGAAGGGGCTATCTGGAGAGTCTGTGTTTGGTGGGCCGAATGCCCACCAAACACAGGTGGTGGACCGAAGGCCCACCAATAGCCCTCCGCAGGAGCTAGCCAAAAAGTCCGCCCGGAGGGCGGCTTTGCGGCTAGTAAATAAATAAAATAAAATTTTCTGCCTGTAAAATTCCTCAAAATTTTGGCTTGATTTGTTTTTTTGCATTTTACTACGAAACTGTTGACCCAAGAAGAAAGATGACACAAATAAATGATGTCCAGCTTCACGAAGTTCTACCCTATGGTGCTATCAGTTTTTTTCTAGCATGCCACGTCTTTGAGTTATATCATTTATTTGTAATTTTTGAAGAAAAAAACTTTATTTTAGGATTATTTATGGATATTATTTAATTCTGCGTATACACAGGGACGGCTGTCAACAGCTGCATCTTTTATATTATATACCGTATTCTTCCAACTTCTATGGTTCTTCAGATATTAATGAAAATGTGATTTTAAAATAAATTTCCTGGGCCCCTCCCTACCTAGCCTTCAGATTCTTGTAAAAAAATATTTTCACAGGATTTTGATGAAACTTGGTTCATAGTGGCTTTTGCTGATGGTGATCACGAATCTGGTCTTCGTTTTCCGATATCAGGTTCGAAAAACAATTTTTGAGCCTTTGTAAGGATATTTACCCCCATAAATATATAGTTTACGCCCTTTTCACAACAAACTATTCTTCTTACAGAAAATTATGTGCATCAAAATATTATTGCACATCGACTGATATACAATTATTTATGATAAGATTTTCATGTATGTAGAGAGAGAGAGAGAGAGAGAGAGAGAGAGAGAGAGAGAGAGAGAGAGAGAGAGGAGAGAGAGAATTTAAATAACCTGCCCACTAAAGATGCAGGTTACCCCTTAAATTTGTTTTCTTTGTTCGCCCGTCACAAGGCCCCGCCCACTTTTGCAAACCTATTAGGGAAAAACTATTCGCGGCCCGCCCGCCGAGGTGGCCGCTGTCGAGGCCTACCTATATCGCAAGCCGGCGGCCAAGGAGTGAGGTGGTTTCCATTGATCACTTCATCAATGAATAGCTTACGCTCTCAGAATGAGATTTGTCCATCATTTCTTCGTTTTCTTTCATCCTTTTTACCCTCAACATTTTCAGTTTATGGTCTGTACTAAAATATATCAGTTATTAATAATTAATGATAATCAGAATTGTTTTCTCTTCTACAATTTGTGTAACTTTTCCCAACCAGGTTTTCTCCTTTCGCATGTTTTTAGCATCCTGGTATTCCAAAGAGAATAAAGATTCCTGCATCGGATCGCGGGACCCACAGCTGATTAAAAATAAACGTAATCAATAGAATTTTGCGGAATATTTAGTAAAGTTTTATTATGATAAATTGAATAAGTAATTAAGTAATTATGTGTGGTTATAGTAACAAGTAAGGGTGTATAGTGTGCAGTGTACAGTGTGTGAAGTGCAATTGCAGACTCCACTCAGCGGGAGAAATGTTGATCGTCTGGGCGGATAACGACAGTGAGTGACAGGTGATGCAGGAGGCGGCGAGGCTTTCCCATCAGGTTAATCCCAAGGCGACGCGACCGGTGGATTACAGGCGCCGTCCTAATCCCTGACGCGCGCTGCCCTTTAGCGCCTCCCCCTTCAAGTGTGTCACAATTACCGGACACGCTGCCGCTCCCTGGTGTGTTCTGTGCTGGCTGAGTGCTTAGTGATGACTGCTGGTGGTGGTGGTGGTGGTGGTGGTGGTGGTGGTGATTGTGATGATGGTGGTGGTGATGGAGATTGTGATGATGGTGGTGGTGGAAGTAGTGTTAGTGGCAGTGATTGTATACAGCAACTTGAAGGTGCCCACTAAAGAACAGCACTATATCTACATGTCATATACTGGTAACGTGCGAGTATGTACACTTGACCCGTAACCTTGTTTTTATCTTGGTTCATGTCACTGGCAACTTAAAAAAAAAAGTTATACACCGTGACGAACAAATATTATTTTGTATCATTTTTTGGGGCTAATGGCACGCACATAGGGCATCTTAGATGAAAAAACTGAGGAAAAGTCACAATGAAGCTGCTCATTTTTATTCCACCAAGGAGACATACACGGACCATTACCTTCTTCTCCCATTTCTCTTTCCTCTTTTTTTTCATACGCTTCACATGAACCAAAGACATTCAAAATAAAAATTAAACCATATCTTAAGTCCATAATATAACGTGCCCTTCTCCTTAAACATACCCTCTATTACGTAACACACACACACACACACACACACACACACACACACACACACACACACACACACACACACACGCACGCACGCACGCACGCACGCACGCACGCACGCACGCACGCACGCACGCACGCACGCACGCACGCACGCACGCACGCACGCACGCACGCACGCACGCACGCACGCACGCACGCACGCACGCACGCACGCACGCACGCACGCACGCACACACACACACACACACACACACACACACACACACATCCTCCCCCTAACAAAAACACACCAAAAAACCCCCACTTTTCTTTCCCCCACACAACCAACATCCCGTAATGCCACGGTACACCCATAAGCCTGGGATCAAAGAGACACTTGAACCTCATCACCCGCACACCGGCCGAGGCGTTCCCAATACAGGGGTGAACGAGGGCGCGTGGACAGGATCAGCCTTTGAGCGCGGCGACGGGCGATAATACTCTGGTGGCAGCGGCGACGGGCGATAATACACTGGTGGCAGCTGTGGGATAAGTATTGGACGCGAGGATGATGGGATGATACTAGGGCTTGGGATGGCATAGTGCGTGTAGAGGAGAGGTGATACTAGTGTAGAAGCAATGGTTAAATCAAATTGGTAGTGGTGGAGGTGGTGAGATGAGATGATGACATATTTTAGTAGTGGTGGTGATAGTGGTGGTGGTGGTGGTGGTGGTGGTGGACAGTTTTGTTGGCAGTGATGGCGTGCGGGAGAGAGTAAGGATGAGATGCTGAGGTGACGAACGTGGGAGCAGTAACCAAAAGTAATGGCTGTGTTACCCTCACCTCCTGCCTCAACCCACTCTGGCTCCCTGCACCCCCCCCCCTCTCTCTCTCTCTCTCTCTCTCTCTCTCTCTCTCTCTCTCTCTCTCTCTCTCTCTTCTCTCTCTCTCTCTCTCTCTCTCTCTCTCTCTCCACCCATTACAGCGACTCCATTTTGAACTTTTCCTTCTGCATTACTACTCGCCTCACTCTCCTCCACCTTTCCGTCTTACACCCGACACCTTACTTACCACCACACACTATATCACCCACCCACTCACTCAGCACCCACCCACTCCACACCCTCCCACCCACCCATAGATCACCACACACTATATCACCCACCCACTCCACACTCTCCCACCCACCCATAGATCACCACACCCACTATATTATCTTGTCACCCTCACACACCACCTATCACCAACCACAAAGCCTGCATGCACTCACACACTCTCTCTCTTTCGCCACTACCATTCGCCGTCACTCACAAACTCCCTCTAAACAAATCAAGCGCACACAACAGCACTTAAGAGGCCTGAGAAGTCATCACCATCACCACCAAGCTTGGATTCTTACCACACCGCCGATGGTCAGCCTTTAAAATGTGTCCCTAGCAGGCTATACCGCTGCCGCCCACTGTCTCCCGCACCCCGGCAACCCTCTACTGATATCTAGCAGCTTGCGGCTAAAGTTGTGATCGTGTGTGTCTTGTCGTGTGGTTCACCCTTATGAGGAGGTCTTGGCAGGATTTTTATTAGGTCTGGGGAAAGAGAAAACCAATTGAGTTTCTTCTTTTAGCTAACATCCCCTATCTTGCCTTTCCTCCTCCCTCCTCCTTCCTTCCTCCTCCTCCTCCTCCTCCTCCTCCTCCTCCTCCTCCTCCTCCTCCTCCTCCTCCTGCTCCTCCTCCTCCTGCTCCTCCTCCTCTTCCTGGTTGTTTGGTCAATCGAGGAGTATTCTGTGGGTTCGTAGTGGCATGTGGCGTGCAGTGTTCCGTAAAGTAAAAATTTAGGTTGAAGGGAATATGCTCTACAGCCTCAGGACACGTTTGCTACATGTTCAATTATTAAAGAGGGGGAAAGAAAAAGTTCAATTCTATTTCAGCTATATTTTTTTTCCTATTGATGTTATGTGTGTGTGTCTGTGATCTATTTTCTCTCTCCCGTATTTCGTTCTCTCTCCTTTTTTTCGTTCGTTCGTTTTTCTTTCTCTCTCTCCTCCCTTATTTACTTAATGATTAATCAAAATATTGGATAATATTTGGTGTACTGCTATGAATTATTTTTTTCAATAGAACATGAGAGATCCAGGTATTTTCGCAAAATTTGGTAGCAGTGGTGTAGCAAGGAGGTGTAAAACGGGGAAGGTACTTGCGAAAATGGGGGATCCCTGCCCCCCCCGTGCCCCCCCCACGCAGTACCGCCACTGATAGACAGATAATATGTTACAACTACTACGACTTTTACCGCCACCACCATTTCTAACACCACCGCCACTACCACAACTAATGAGTGTAAATAACCGGTAAAAAGTTCACCGTGTATTTCACCTCATTATGAGCCTCATTAACGCTGCTGTAAATTGTGTTCACCGCTCATCGATGGCGGCTACTTCGTTATGCGGCGAGGGGAGCGTGTGTGTGTGTGTGTGTGTGTGTGTGTGTGTGTGTGTGTGTGTGCTTCTGTGTGTGTGTGTGTGTTTCTGTGTGTGTGTGTGTGTGTGTGTGTGTGTGTGTGTGTGTGTGTGTGTGTGTGTGTGTGTGTGTGAGCGTGGCCGGACAGTTTGCCTACGGACAGTTTGCCTACGGACAATTTGCCTACGGACAATTTGCCTACCGGACAGTTTGCCTACCGGACATTTTGCTTACCGGACATTTTGCCTACCGGACAATTTGCCTACGGACACTTTGCCTCAGTGTTTCCACATGAAAATTTTTCTTTACCTTGGTTAGGTTAGGTTAGGTTAGGTTAGGTTAGGTTAGGTTAGGTTAGGTTAGGTTAGTTAGTTAGCAAAGTGTCCGTAGGCAAATTGTCCGGTAGGCAAATTGTCCGTAGGCAAACTGTCCGTAGGCAAACTGTCCGGGTACCGTGTGTGTGTGTGTGCTTCTGTGTGTGTGTGTGTGTGTGTTTCTGTGTGTGTGTGTGTGTGTGTGTGTGTGTGTGTGTGTGTGTTTCTGTGTGTGTTTCTGTGTGTGTGTGTGTGTGTGTGTGTGTGTGTGTGTGTGTGTGTTTCTGTGTGTGTTTCTCTCTGTGTGTGTGTGTGTGTGTGTGTGTGTGTGTGTGTGTGTGTGTGTGTGTGTGTGTAGATATAGGTGGTGAAAAAGCGTGATAATGTTGCCATTAGTATTGTTCCCACCCGCGATAGCAGAGGGGTATTGTTTTCAGTAGTGTTTGTCTGTCTGTTTGTTTGTCTGTCATCACGATTACTCAAAAGTCGCTTAAGGTATTCCTCCAAAATATGTATGGTAATAATATATGTCCTAAATCTTGGCCAAATTCGAATATAGGCACTGTAGGTCAATTCTAATGACACCAAAATGACTAAAATCTGACAATCAAGGTCGCGGCTCAAGGCTGCACCAGCGTCCCTTGCATCCTTCATCGAGGACTGAGAGCACCTTTGCACTTCATCCAATCACTGTCAGTAACAATACGGGAGTGATTCTCTTCATGCACAAATAGACAGTGAGAATATATATGATGTGCTTATGTACTCACCCGTCAAGGTGGCTCGTTTGGTAGAGCTGTGGGCTCGCGTGCAGCGTCCCTGCATTCGGTCAGAGGTTTGAGCCCACCAGGTTCGTCCTGGCGTGGTGGCGCTTTGTATAGTCAATAACCTTGTCGTTGGTATTTGTAAAGTGTCTAGATAGGATCAAAGTATCTTATCTTCTCTGCTTATGTACTCCCGTGTCGTGTTTTGTTCGACTTGTTGACGTTTGTATGTGTAACCCGGTGTTCAGAAACTATAATAAACGTTTGCGTGGATGGTGCTTTCGTGTATGGCATTCTAATAATTTTATTATTATTATCCTTATTTTTAGTAGTAGTAGTAGTAGTGAAGTAGTATTTGTTTCAGTGCACATCATATTAGACGCAACACACACACACACACACACACACACACACACACACACACACACACACACACACACACACACACACACACACACACACACACACACACACACGCGCACCCAACACAGACACAGACACAGACACAGACACAGACACCACACACACACACACACACACACACACACACACACACACACACACACACACACACACACACACACACACACACAACACACACATATCTACCCCCCCTCACACACATCTACCCCCCTTCACACACATTTACCCCCACACACACACATTTAACCCCCACACACACACACACCCCTACCTCCCGCCACACACACACATCTTCCCCCCCACACACATTTACATACACACACCACACAGAACAGACCCCGAAAACAACAAAACGGGTCAAAACAGCCTATACTTTACTGGAATCGTCTGCCGTGCGCGGGAAACAAAGGACCTTCCGGGAACCCGCAGAACCCAACTGCGTGGAAAGAGCCGCTCGGATTGGAACCTCCCAAGAAACATCAGCTCGGAACAAGAATTAAGGAACACATTTGTGGGAAGAGGAAGGGGGGTAAGGGGGGTTTGGAAGGAAGGGGAGGCAGGGGGGGGAAGGAAGTTGAGGGGGGTAGGTAGGGGGGGGGAAGGGGGAAAGGAGGGGGAAGGAGGAGGGGGAAGCAATAAGTAGGCTGAAGATGGGGAGGTTAGTTACTGAAGAAACCATAACCCTCTCTTCCTTCTCCTGTTCTTCTTCTTCGTCTTCCTCCTCCTCTTCTTTCTCCCCTCTCTCTTCTTTGTCTTCTTATTTGTATCTCCCTCCTCCACCTGATTCTCTTTTTAGTGGTATAAGAAGAGAGAGAGAGAGAGAGAGAGAGAGAGAGAGAGAGAGAGAGAGAGAGAGAGAGAGAGAGAGAGAGAGAGAGAGAGAGAGAGAGAGAGAGAGAGAGAGAGAGAGAGATACAGATGAGTTTCATATTGATGAAGGGAGGAAAGGAAGAAAGGAGGGAAAGGATAAATAGGTAGAAAAAGCTGAACCTGTGTCTGAAAAATGAAAGAAAAGAAGAAAAGAAGAAGGGAGAGAGAGGCTGAGACCGTGATTAGGAAGAATGAAGACACGAGAGGAGAGGGAGGGAGGAAGGGAGAGAAGGAGGTAGGACTTAGAATGACCAGAGAGGAAAGAAGGAAGAGGCTGTTAGGTTAAGACTTAAAAGAACAGGAAAAGTGAAATGGAAGGGAAAGAATGAGATGATACCTGAAGAAAAGTAAGAAAGGGAAAAATAAAAAGGGTGATTAACTAATGGAAGGAAAGGATAGAGAGTAATAGGTACAGAAGGAAGGAAGGAGGGAAGAAGAGAGCCAATGAAGGGGAGAAGGGACGGAGAGGGGAGGGAGAGAGGAAGAGAGGGATGGAAGGAGACCGTGACAGAGAGCGCGGGAAGGGCAAGGTTAAAGGTATGAATAGGGAGAGAGGGAGAGACAAATGGAGGGTAAAAAGGGTCAGGGCATTTATTACGGGGAGAGAGAGAGAGAGAGAGAGAGAGAGAGAGAGAGAGAGAGAGAGAGAAGAGAGAGAGAGAGAGAGAGAGAGAGAAGAGAGAGAGAGAGAGAGAGAGAGAGAGAGAGGAGACTTAAAATGTATATATGAAAAGAGATAAAAAAAAGAGTGAATCAAAACTATAAAAAGTCGAGACAAACACGCAATCACACACACACACACACACACACACACACACACACACACACACACACACACACACACACACACACACACACACACACACACACACACACACACACACACACACACACACACACACACACACACACACACACACACACACACACACACACACACACACACACACACACACACACACACACACACACACACACACACACACACACACACACACACACACACACACACACACACACACACACACACTAAACATAAACACCAATAGAAAATAGAACCTTATAAGATTCATAAAAAAAAAACGCAGGAAAAATATTAATAAAGTGCATAAGAGGGCACGCGGTCCAATCAAAGCCTCAAAAATTGTCCACTAGGTAAAACCAGTAAGACGCCTTAATCGGCGAAGGACGAGCGAGCCCGTAGAAACCCGCCGTACGTGCGCACGTGCGGCGTCACCCGGAGTTTGACCTGTGTGACATTGCTAGGTATGTGGTCTCAAACCACACACCAAATTTCAGCTTAGTCGGTACAGCCGTTTCTCAGCAAGAGCAAGATAACGTTGTCTGACACCCCTCACGCGGCACGCGCCACGCGCCATGCTGACCCCTTACGTGAGACAAAACATGTCAACACAAATAGGGATTGAATGGGGCTATCAGATGGCGAAGACCGCTTGTCAATCGGAAGCGGGATTCCAAAGATATAAGCTCCTGAAAAGCGTGACGGTCGGTCGGTCGGGTCGGGTCGGGTCGGCCGCTTAAGTGAGAAAAATCCCGTGTCCACCGAGGACTCACGAGCGATTCGCGCTCGCTCGTAAAAAAATCCACCCATAAAATCTCGACTCAAAAAAGTGAGAAACTGAAATAAAAGAAAAACAAGCGAAAATCAAGGCCAATCTCTTTCGACCTTTTCCTCCTCTCCCTCCCTCCCAGAAAGAGAAAAAATAAAGGAAAATCAAAGCCAATCTCTTACGACCTTTGCCCTCCCCACCTTTATCCCTCTCCCTCCCTGCCAGAAAGACAAGTAGGAGTACCTTACTGCCCCTGCCACCCCCTGTCCCTGTCCCTCTGCCTGGACCAATAACGGTCCCGTATTGGTCCTTCACCTGAGCCTTGAGAGCCAGTGGCAATGTGCGAGGCAATGGTAGCCATGAAATAATGGGACGGTGAAAGTGGCGGTGTTGAGAGAGAGAGAGAGAGAGAGAGAGAGAGAGAGAGAGAGAGAGAGAGAGAGAGAGAGAGAGAGAGAGAGAGAGAGAGAGAGAGAGAGAGAGAGAGAGAGAGAGAGAGAGAGGGAAAATCCTTATTCGTACATACATTCTATACAGACATACATTGTATATATATTTACTGTAAATAATTACAAATGATAGATACGTACACTAGTGATGAGCATTTCTATTTTAATTTGTTTAAAATTTACAAATGGAGAAATGACAAACAAGAACTGGAATGGATGAAATATATACTAATCTATGTGTATTACCTATTCTTACAGCCACTATTCCTATGCCACTATTCCTACGCCACTATTCCTATGCCACTATTCCTATGCCACTATTCCTATGCCACTATTCCTATGCCGCTATTCCTATGCCACTATTCCTATGCCACTATTCCTATGCCACTATTCCTACGCCACTATTCCTATGCCACTATTCCTATGCCACTATTCCTACGCCACTATTCCTATGCCACTATTCCTATGCCACTATTCCTATGCCGCTATTCCTATGCCACTATTCCTATGCCACTATTCCTATGCCACTATTCCTATGCCACTATTCCTATGCCACTATTCCTATGCCACTATTCCTATGCCACTATTCCTATGCCACTATTCCTATGCCACTATTCCTATGCCACTATTCCTACAGCCACTATTCCTATGCCACTATTCCTATGCCACTATTCCTATGCCACTATTCCTATGCCACTATTCCTCTGCCACTATTCCTATGCCACTATTCCTACAGCCACTATTCCTATGCCACTAGCACACCGTTGTTCTCAGTCAGTGGTGGAATGCAGGAATGGGTGACATATAGTTCATCGTTCCCTGTTCTTGTTTCTCTCCTTCATCCGTCTCTTCATCTTGAACATTTATGAATATTTTTCTTGTTACTAGTTTCTATAATTTTTCTCACACATTTACATTTGCCCGCTTTGAAAGTTTACGAGTCCGCTGCGTAGATTGCAATCACTCGATCGGTCAGTCAGCTATGTTCTGATTTTAGTTTTTAGCCTTCCATATTTCGCATGACATTTTAAAACTGTTTCATTTTTAAGTCGTCAGGATAAGAGCAACATTTTGATGACTTATTCATCCTTGGTCGTTTCGTGGTTCGTGAGTTAAAGGGACTAAAGGCAGAAGAGAGAAAGAAAGAAGAAAGATTATTTTCATTATTTTCGATCAACGTTTTCTCGACATCAGTAAAAGTGAGCTGAAATCAAAGGGTAGCTTTGTACTTATCATAAATAGGGCTATCTGTAGATTTTTTTTTTTTTTTTTTTTTTTTTTTTTTTTTATAACATCTATGCCTATAGCGCCTGTAGGCAATGCCCTCCAGGGCTCGGATGGTAGGCCCTGAAGGCTCACTTCAGGGCTGTGATGGTTGGCCCGCGCCCGTGGTGGCACAGGCAGAATTTTTATAGTGACGCCTG
The DNA here is from genome assembly GCA_016584305.1 of Chionoecetes opilio. NCBI lineage: Eukaryota > Metazoa > Arthropoda > Malacostraca > Decapoda > Majidae > Chionoecetes > Chionoecetes opilio. The sequence continues at coordinate 42,352 of JACEEZ010020363.1, read as the reverse complement.
TGATTAGAAGCTCATGCCACACCACTGTGTCATCCGATGCACTCGCAATCAAAGGTAGAGTTAATGGACAGCATGTGGGTGTTCTTAGGCCACTCGACGGTGTAGAAATATTTTAAGTGGATTTATGGGTTTCACTCAGGATCGAATTCGGGTCTTCGAGAACGCCACTCGGCTAACCACTCTGCTACCGCCTCCCCAAAGGAGGGTTTTACCTTTGATTTGGGTGCTTGCTGCTGTACTTTATGTATAGGTCAAGCATTTAAGCCACTCCCATTCCTACATATATATTGCTACCGCAGTCTCTGATACTAGATGGTATGAGGGAGAAAAAGTGAGGCTGAAAAAATTGAAAAGAATGAAAAGAAAAGAAGACTTAATTATCTCACTGCAAACAAACACACCAGGACATAGACCACTGTATACCTGGCCCGGTATTTATAATAAGGCTATGGGATTCCCATAAGGTTCGACATAACATAAAGTTGTCCATAAGACCTCCATAGCTATGGAGCAAATTTCTGCCATAGCTATGGGTCTAGCAGTTCCTGCTGACATAACTTCGCGCTAAACGTAGCATTTACATTACCCTAAAATGTCTCTTAGATCATGAAATAACGCTTGAAATCAGTAAAATATGAGCAGTTAATTATGTGAGAACCTTATGAACTGAAAATAAAGCAATTTTAAAGGATTAATTCATATATACGTGTAAATAACATCCCGTAGAAAAGTTTTACGCGGGGAACGATGTAAACACTTGTCTCTCTCCTCCCTATAAATAATATGTTATATCTCCACAAGTAATGGTAGAAGGGTGACGGAAGGAAACACAACAGGTAAACGACGTAGTACAGAAGGGGAAAGGGGCAAAAGCCAGGGAGGGAGTGATGACCAGGCAGATACGGCAGTATACGTAGCTAGGTAGATATACTGCCGTATCTGTAGCTACGTATACTGCCGTATCTCTGCCTGATCATCACTTCCTCCCTGGCTGTTGTTTCTTTCTCCTCCTTTACTACATGGTTTAACTTGTGTGTATCCTTCCGTCACCCTTCCGCCATTACATTTGGAAATATGATGTTATTTGGAAAATTTCTAGCGTTTGCCCATACTCTCCCCCTTGCCCCAAACAAGCTTGGGGACCTGTGGGAATGCGGGGTTTGAGGTTGGGGACTAAATAATGCGTCGAAAACACGTATTTTTAGAGTTGTGTAGGAGTCAAAATGACCCATATCTAGGGTACTTTTCCCTAGATATGGGAAATTTACCTAACCTTCAAGCTCCGAGATTACAAGGCCCCCCTCGTAATCTAACCTAACCTAAGCAAATTAAACCTAACCTCCTAGCGAGGGGCTCTGCCCCCTTTGACCCCCGATAATCTATCCTAACTTAGCGATAATCACCCGGTAATCTATCCTAACTTAGCGATAATCACCCGATAATCTAACCTAACCTAATGGGGCCCCTCGACACCCCCGGTAACCTAATTTTGTTTTATCTTACTTCTTAATGGGAGGGATGGGGGAGGGTGGGGTGGACTCGATACTCCGGTCATTCTGTTTGTGAGGATCATCAGCAGGTCCACACGTTTCTTGACTGAAGAAATTCAGTCAATTTTCCCTAGATCTAGGGAATTTTTACGCCACTACCTAACTCAATAACTATGTGGTTGCAACGCACATTTTGTACCCCAGCTAAATATCCCGCATACCCCCCAAGGTGCCCAAACTTGTTTTGGGGGAGAGGGGGGAGTATGGGCAAACACTACAATAATACCTGTTATTTATAGGGAGGAGAAAGACAAGTGTTTACGTGCGTCTCACTCTTCTTCCTCTTGTGACCTGCATCGCCTCTGCTTTTCTTCCCTTGCCGCGGACACTTTCCAATAAGGATTTGGCTTTAGTTAGAAGGTTAAAACGTGGAGTTAGGTTAGGTTAGTGAATCTACAGGTGGAGTTAGGTTAGTGAATATAAAGGTGGGGTTACGTTACATTAGGTTAGGTTAGTGAATCTAAAGGTGGGGTTAGGTTAGTTAATTTCATGTCATATACGCTTCTTACTAAAAACATTTGATATCTCCAAAAGTAATGATTTGCGACAGAAACTCATTGAGAGTTTCTTAGAATCCATTAAGGTAACCAGAAAGCACACTCCCGTGTAGGGGATTAATTCTGGTCCTAGTGTAAAAAATTAACCTTGTTTCCAAGTATTACATTTTTGTTTTTCCGGAAGTAGTATCTCCACTACGTGCTGAAGCTAAAATGATAGCCCTCCAGAAGGTAGATTGACTGCGTAAGTAAAACAAATCTTTACCTTAATTTCTGCCAAAAACAATAGCTAAATTTATTATAAACATATCAATACTAAATAGAAAATAATAATGCCTTCGAAAAATGTTGTCAAATAAACATTGAAAAACCCTTTATTCATCCTTTTCATCTATTAGTAGAAATGGAACTGTCGTCGAAAATTTCCGTCGGCGAGAATTCTCGGTTGTTGTCTCGCACAGAATTTGGGTACACGAGAGTATTACCATGGACGGCCTTGAGCAAGCATTTTCCCTGTCCACTCCAGCTGCTCCATGGTCATCACTGCAGCAGCTGCACTGCTCAGTGCCTGCTGCATCTTGCCAGTGGCGAGGAAACAATCATAATGTTATTATAATTTTCATTCCCGCTGTCAGTGTATGGTTCCTTTTTTATTTACTCTGGAGGGATGCATACACGAGAGTGACATACATAAGTCCCTCATGGTTCAGCCGATACCTCTTGACAAGTTCTTCGTCATTCAATTAGCCGAGAACGTCTCTTCTGGCACGAAAATGCCTGAGTTGGCGCTGGCGGAAGAGTTGTTTTGCTCCCATGTTGACGGCTTATGTCAACATAAGGATCCTTATGGGACCTCCGGACATCCCCTAGCGCTTATGGGCAACTTTATGGGAAAACACGAGCACTTATGGAATTTTCAGTGACTTATGGCGAACTTCGCCATTTTTTCTGCTTATGGGAAACCCATAAGCTATTATAAATACGGGCCCTGGACTGCGCACGGAATATCGGCCTGTCGCACAAGGGGCTGAAGTCGGAAGGCCGCTCGGATTCATATATATATATATATATATATATACGGATCATATAGACTGGTTTATCAGTATATATGATATACTGTAATCTTCGTAAATATTTGTTCTATAATATTATCAAATAAAAAACATTAAAACACGCTAAAGAAATCCCATTACGAAACTCTGAAGAAATATGCATGAACTTAATATTCACTTCAACTCTTCGCCATTTAAAACTTTGCGTGTCAACTTTTATCATGAAGGGTATCAATAGAAGCGCAATTTCATTAGCTTTCCATTGCTATATTTCGTTATCTGATAAATGAATTAAAACCATGCATAAATTAGCGTTAACTAAATAAATAAAATCATCAATCGGGTAATTTTCCCGATTGATGAGGTTATTTATTTAGTCAACGCTAATTTATACATGGTATTAATTCATTTATCAGAAAACGAAATATATAAGTAAATAAATAACATCATCAATCGGGGAAATTACCCGATTGGTGATTTTATTTATTTATTTAACGCTAATTTATGCATGATTCTAATTCATTTATCAGATAACGAAATATAGCAATGGAAAGCTAATACAATTGCGCTTCTATTGATACCCTTCATGATAAAAGTTGACTTGCAAAGTTTTAAATGGCGAAGAGTTAAGTGAATATTAAGTTCATGCATATTTCTTCATAGTCTCGTAATGGCATTTCTTTAGCGTGTTTTACTGTTTTTTATTTGATAATATTATAGAACAAACATTTACGAAGATTGCAGTATATCATATATACTGATAAACCAGTCTATATGATAGTCCATAGATCACTATATCTCTTTGTCGTGCGCCCCGGAGGCCCCTCTGCAGCCCCGCAATTCAAAACATTGTTGCGTGCGCAGTCCAGGTATACAGTGGTCTATGACCAGGACCATGTCAATATATACACACACACACACACACACACACACACACACACACACAAAGGAATATTGCATCAAGAAGCTTTAGAGATTCATATTTCATTCATGCGAGAAGCCAAGTGTGTCTGCCTGCCTGCCTGCCTGCCTGCCTGCCTGCCTGCCTGCCTGCCTGCCTGCCTGCCTGCCTCTGTGTATGACGGTAAATAAAAGATTGTGAAGAATGGAAATAGTCTTTCATATCGACAAAGAAAACCTTACATAATATTATGCCTCATTTTGACAAAGCTACATTTATGTGTCAATTTCTATGACAACTACATTTGGATCCCCTCCTCCTCCTCCTCCTCAGGGATGTTTGCCCCCCCCCCTCCTCCCTTTGCTTCTCCCGTGAAAAGTAAATATCGTGGATCTCCTTAAATATTCACGTGGCCCCAGCCAGATGAACCTGGCCATATGTTATGTGTGTGTGTGTGGGTTTGTGTGTGTGTTATTCATCCATGGTCTTGTCCACGCGAATCGGACTCGCGATCGCCAATTTCTCACTCCCGGAGTGAGCTTGGAGCTCATTATTACCGATCTTAGGGTAATGCTGGGACCACCCATCCCCTTGCTCAAGGGGGATAGTAAACGTCCGAATTTGTCAGAAAAATCCCCGTGAGCGAGCGAGGATTCGAACCGGCTAACCACTGAATGGCAGGCCAACGCTCCATTCACTTGACCATCGCATCAGTGTGTGTATAAGTGTGTATGTGTGTGTGTGACAACATGGTCGGTTATGGACGCGCAAATAGACAGCATGCACCCAGTGGTGCCAAAGTAAATGATCTGCTGGGAAGGAAATACAAATCATGAATCGGATCGAATGAGAGCACAAGGATGGAGGTCCACCTTAACAATCAACCCTTGTATCATGCACCTGGTCAGTCACACCACTTGCACATTTTCGGCAATTAGTTTTTTTCTTAATGAAAGCGTTTGGTCTTATCACTGTGAAGATAAACGAAAAGCTGACATGTATTTCTCCTTTCTCTCACCTCTTTTTTTATCTTTTATTGTAAATAGATGAAGATAGATCAGCGGAGGACAAAAATAGAGCGGAAAAAACTGTGTCCATGTATCATTTTATAAACGAGGATAGAACGGTGGAGCTTCAGGTCATCATAATCAATTAATCTGAACAAGAAAAATATGTGATAGATATATAAGTAAATGTATAAATATATGACATATACGCTACAGTCTGATACGTAGATAAAAGGCACATACAGATTAAGCATGTGTATCTGTAAGCTTAAATGTCTTATCTGTAATTAAATACAGGATCAAGGGACTAAACAAGGTAAAATAAACAAGGTCACTTTACTAGGAGACCAAAACGCGTCCATAGTCCAGAGAGGCTTCGTGCGAGGGAGAACTTAGGGCACAAGGCATTCCAGACACACCGCGCACATACCTTTAAGCGAGATTTTTGCTACCTCTTATTTATTTTTTTTGCCCTTGGCCAGTCCTTTGTGATGTAAAACAAAACAAAAACACCTAACCTTTACCTATTGTGACATGTCTTGTGCTCTGTATGTCGGTACACCCACACACCCTCCATGTCTTCAATAGGTATTTTCCACGTTTGATCTATTCTCTGCCATGTGCCAAGGTCTCTTCTTCTTCGACTAGTTTCTATTTTCGTTTCCCAATAATTGAAGTTTCTCTAATTTTCGAAGTGGATTTTCTTTTCTCTTTTTTTCACATGGAGTTTATCTTCTTTTTCCACTTGAAATGTCTATTCTTTATAAAGTCTAACCTTATATAATTTTTTTCTCATTTTTCACATTCATCTCCTCTACCTTTTCCACACACGCATAATGTATTTACCTTCTGCTTAGGCCGAGTAATTAACTGCCTCCCACATGGTACGTCTTCTTCAGGTTTGTCTGCCTACTCCTCCCCTCCACACACACATGCAAAAAAAACTGGTCCTCATTTCCTTGTACAAACACAACGACGACTAAAACTACAGAAGGACATACGAACAAAATAAAAAAAGCCCAGATTCTTAAAGGCATATCTAAATTCATGTATTCCATTATATTTTTACCCAACGAGCTGGACCTTAATTGATGTCACCTTTTTACACCTGTGCTTCAACCCTCTCTCTGCCTGTTCATCATCATGCAGATCCAAGTGTGTTTGATTGAGTAAATGATGTCAATAAGAGTCTCATTGGAATGGCTGTTAAATCACCCGAAAAAATCGCTCATCCCTTCCACTCATGTTAGTCTGTGGAGTGTAGCCGAGTGCCCCCCCCCCCCTGCCTGCCACCCCCCTCCTTTCCCCCCATCCATCCCCCATTTCCTCTCTCCTTTCCCCTCTCCTTTCCCTCTTCTTTCCCCCCTCCTTTCCACTCTCATTTACCCTCCTTTCCCCCTCCCCCCACCTGCCGCCCTCCAATCAGTGCAGTGTGTGTACCGCCATGCGCCCTCCGGTGTTTACCTTTGGGGTTTTTTCATACATAGATAATATCATGAAGATTAATAAGGTTCGGAATTATTAAATACAAATTAATGATGAGGGTTGTCAATATTTTTTATTTTTATTATTATTGCTATCATGCGACCGTGAGATATAATTAGCCTTATTTGACAATTTTAACACACACACACACACACAGAAGGGAACTCCGTAGTGTAAGGGTTAGCACGCTCGGCTCACAACCGAGAAGTCCCGGGTTCGATCCCCGGGCGGAGCGAAGACAGACGGGCGGTCTTCTTAAAACCCGAGCCTCTGTCCACCCAACAGTGAATGGGTACCGGGTGTTAGCTGGGGGTTTGTGACCCCCCTCCCGGGGTGATGGCTTCGGCCAACACTAAGAACTAAGAATTAATGATAAAAATATTGATATGGAGACGGGGCCATACGAGCGTCGCTCTGGCCCTGTAAAATACAACTAGATGAAT
>JACEEZ010020363.1:20000-25000 GCA_016584305.1 Chionoecetes opilio | reverse complement strand
CATTGAGCGATACCAACCCCCTATGTATTTGTTTGTACGTACGTGTGCTTGTTTGCTTGTTTTTTTGTGTATCGGTGAATCACGACCGCTCGCTAACCGATCGGCAGTCGACTGGACGTGGAAGCATTTAGTCCCCGGGATGATGTGTCCTGCGTGACGCGATGTCCCCTTCACCTCATCACTCAGAATGCTTAATGGCACCGCAGGGAGGAGGTTGTTAGGCTGTTAGCAGGTGATGTTGTTGTTGTTGTGGTAAGAGGGTTGTTAGTAGGCGATTCAACTTAACAGGCTGTAAGAGATGTTACTTTACCTCTAATGTTATTAATTAAGGAAAACATAGGAATACATACAGCAGCTACAGATACAGATACAACCAATGAATTTGTGTTAGTAGCCTTCCTGATAGTTTAAGCAGTGAAACAATTTGCCTGAATTGGTACTATGTACTACCCCTCAACCTTTGCTGCTAACGTACATTTGTGATGGTCGCCCCTAAAATTAGTTAAGGATGTATGGCCATTTTTGGCCCTAAAGTACAAAAAAAATCAAAAGAGCGGGGGGGAAAAAAAGCAGAAAAAAAAGAAAAAAATAATTTCTTGAAATCAGGTAGTGTTTTGTTCTTCCCTGTTTGTTACGCACTTTTTTTAATGGATGGGACAGTTGAGGCCTTTTGAGTTTGTTACCCACCATATGATACACCATCCCGGGCTGTAGTTTGGTCTGGTGATTAAAATGGTTTTTATGGTTGTAATGGTGGGATGCGGGGAAAAAGAACATAAAAACATAAAAAAATAAGGAAGCTACAAGAGACCGTGAACCTACTACGTGGAGTTCCGGGTTTACTTAACACTACTACCCCCCACCCACCTTTTCCCCATCCATGAAATTGTCTAGCCTCCTTAAAAAAGCACCCTTTTGCCCGCACTAACTCCTGATGACTACCCCATTCAAAAATTTACCACCCTTTTTTGTAAACCCCGATTCCCCCCATTTTTTTTTTTAAAATTAGGAGGGTGCAATGATGCCGTCAAAGCTTGTTACTACCAATTTACAACGTACAATTTGGGATGTTAATTGGTGTGAGGGGTAGTAGAGGGGGCAAGGATGGTGCTATGTGAGGTTATTGTGGTGAGGGTTGTGGTTATACGGGGATGGTGAATACTCAGATAGGCTCACGGGGCACTAATGGCAAGCAACACAGGCTGAAATGTGTTTGTGGGTTGTGTGTGTGTTGGGGTTGGGTGTGTGTTATTTTGTGTGTGTGTGTGTGGTGTGGTGTTGTGTTGTGTGTGTGTGTGTGTGTGTGTGTGTTGTGTGTGTATTTGTGTGGTGTGTGGTGGTGGACCTAGTTGAAGCACCCACATGGGGAAGAGGATAAAAGACAGGGGTTTAGTGGAGGGCCCTAACGACACGACCTGGCAGCGCGAGTAGGGTCGGTGTCGTTGGGCCAAAAAAGTAATTCACACCTGCCCGGGAAAGGAATCAGTGGTGCGATACTAACATTCAAGCGTAAAAAAAAAAAGGGATAGATAAAAATGGGCACGCGTGAGTGATTGGCGCTCAGGGTTAAATTTAAGAGACTGTGAGAGATTGTTTTGATGGTGATGATCTCGTCTTATTTATCGTGGTGTTATATTTTGTGGGAGTGTGTGTGTTGTGGTGTGTGTGTATGGGGGTTTTGTGTGTGTGTTTATGGGATGGGTGTGTGTGTGGGGTGGTGTGTGTGTGTGTAGGGGGTGTGTGTATGTGGTGTGTGTGTGGGGTGTGTGATGTGGGGTGTGTGGTGGGGGGGGTTTTTTGTGTGGGGATGGGTTTTTTCTGCCTTGCCCAATTTTAAATCTCTCTCTCTCTCTCTTCTCTCTCTCTTTTCCTTTCTCTCTCTCCCCCCCCTCTCCCCCTTCTTTCTTTTCCTCTCTCCCACACACGCTCATAACAAAGCCCCAAAACAACGGATCAAGCCTTATGGTAATTCGGGGCAGTACTCCCCCCGGCTCCCAAAGAATTAATAGAACCAAACAACAAAACGCCCTGGAAAAACTGGGCCGCCATATATTGGGTGGCTTAATCCCCCTAGGATTCTGGGGGGGAGTTGCGCTTCAAGATCCCCCTTTGTGTAATGGAGGGAGTGTAATCGTTTTGGGTCGTGTTTAGGGGAGGAGGAGGAAAGGGGAGGAGGGGTGGTTTTAGTATGTATGGGGTTTTTTAAGGTTTAAATTTTTTGTGCTTTGAAGTTTAGGCTCCCCCCCTTACCGCTCTTCTCCCTTTTTCCCTCTCGCTTCCCGGTTTTTTCCCCTTCTCTCTCTCTCTCTCTCTTCCTCTTCTCTCTCTCCTCTCTCTCTCTCCTCTCCCTTCTCCTCTTTCTCTCTCTCTCTCTCTCCTCTCCCTCTTTTTAGGTTTGCCCACCCCCCTTTCTCTCACTCTTTCCCACTCTCATCCATTACCCAATCCTATCCATATTCAAAGGTCTTTTAAACATAATTTTTTAAAGACAAAGTGTGTCATTTGAACATTGGGGAAGGGGCATAAAACAGGGTTATGGATGGGGGTCAGGAAGAGAGAGAGAAGAGAGAGAGAGAGAGAGAAGAGAGAGAGGAGAGAGAGAGAGAGGAGAGAGGAGAGAGAGAGACACAAAAGACAATAAAAAAAAATCAAAGGTTTTTTATTTATTGATTATTGACTCGAAGGAAAAAACACAACACACACACACACACCCACACACACCCCACACACACCACACACACACACACACACCACACACCACACACACACACACGCGCGCGCACACAGCACAATATAAGATATCAATCAATAAACAACTTTGGGGGGGATACCCGGGGGGCGCGTCGCCCCCCCCCACCCTAGACGCCATCCCGGGGGTCCCCACGCGCGGGTTCCCATGCGGGCTCCTTTCCCTCCAAGAGCTCTCGACAAGAAACATAAAACTTCCCCCCAGCCACGACCCTTGTGGGCCCCCCCTTGGCCTCCTCCACCCCGGTTTGCTCTTCAGATACAACCCGAGGGGGAAGGATCGGTTTCAGGGTAGCGGACAATGCCCATTAGCCGAATTTGGGCGTGACGGATATGCAGGTAATAGGACTCGATTCATCTCACGGTGCAACGGTTTTGACACGTAATCATCCAGCGATCCCCCATGACTGCGAAGACATTATTCCCAAAGGCATTGATTCGCTCTTAAGTCACTATTTAGTGCCCCATGTCTCACAACCATAGAGTAAGACAGGGATCCAAGCGACTTGAAGATCCGGATCTTTGTCCTCCGCACAGGTACCGCAACGCCAAAAACCCCGCTGAGCGAGTCCATAACACCGTGGGCTATGCCCCAAACCCCGTAAGGGTTCTTGACGGACCCGCCGATTATGGACTGCGCTACCAAAGGGATGTAAAACTTTCCAAAATTCAATTCCTCGCCACCGCAGAACAGACTGTACTCTTCATCTATAAGTCTCCAAACACCCGGACCTTGGTCTTAGTAGGAGACCTCAAGTTCCCAAAAGGGTTTGCCTCCTCGTGCGCCCCGAGACCATCCCAGGACCTCCAGCGACCAGCAAAAATTACTGCATCATCGGCAAAAAAAAGATCAGTGACTTGGGGTTGCCCCGGATGCTCCACAATCACTTTGCTACAACCTTTTCCAATACCCGTCCATACAAGCGTTGAAAAAATATGGGGCAAGGAGCACCCTTGCCTCACTCCCTTTTTCACAGGAAAGAAGTGGATACCCTGCCCCCCACTTACAGCACTCTGTCCCGAATACAGACCATTTTAAAAAAAATAGTCCTTGCAGGGGAAACCCCGAATTTCCAGAAAATCCCCGAGGACTCACGAGCCTGAGTCAAAAGCCTTCTTTGGGGTAACTAGGCTGCGATCCCCTGTCGAAAAAAACACGTCGGCGTTCCACCAGGACACGAAGCGCTGGTACGGTCATTGTTGACTTACCAGGTTTAACCCAGATGCTGATTTTCTGATGCTTTACCCAAACTGCGAAATTTGTTCAGAATAGATGGGCAAGCACCTTTCCTGGTACGCGAGCAGTGTAATACCCCGGAAATTTTTGCAGTCCTGACGGTCCCCTTTCCCCTTTCCAGATAGGGACGACCCGCCCCCTTTTCCAGTCAGGAGGAAAAGGACCTGATTGCACACGGCAGTCAGGGCAGCATGCAACCCCGGAATGGCCTCCCCCCAGCTTTGAGGAGCTCCGCACGATATTTCAAACACCAGCTGCCTTCCCCAACCTTTAACTTTTCTACACCTTGACTTCGTCAAGAGAGGGTGCGGTTTCGTCAAGGGAGGACGGCTCCACTGCCTGTAACCAGTGGTGGAAGCCTCGTGGAAGGTCCACCGGGGGAACAACTGCCCAAATCTCACCCCAAAGAGCCATTGCCCTCCTGTCCCACACGAGGCGCCCATCTGTGTTCGAATAGCACTCGCCCGAGGGAAAGGGGACTTTGGAAAAGGAGTTTTCAGGGCTCGGGAGGCGGGTCGGAGGTCATTTGCGTTTAAATGACCCCGACATCCTCAGCGAGACTCCTGAAAATACCTTCCTTTTCTCTCCTCAGGAGGGTTCTGTCCGGGGTGCCCGAGACCTGTGCTGGCCCGGTTTCCCCGCCAGCCTGGGAGCGCGACTCTCCTCGATTTTCCCAGGTCTCCGTCGAACAAAACACGCCTTGACCTCGGGCGCTCCCCAATACACTCCTTTGGGAGCCTGTAGAGTTTCACGTTTTAAGGGTACCCACATTCACAGGATCCCCGAGACACCCAGCACACAAACCGATTTGGACTGCTACCGCTACCAGAGCACATTCAAGTCCTTTTAGTTCTCAAGATGAAAACAAGTAGGTTACCTTGAGTTCTTCTGGACTTGAATGAAGCTTTAAATGTAGCAACAACAAGCGTGATTGTTCCAAAGAACTCAGCACTCCGGTAAAAACCGCAGTTTTTGGGGATCCTCAACGAGTATTTAAAGAGGATGTGGTCGACTC
>JACEEZ010020363.1:0-15000 GCA_016584305.1 Chionoecetes opilio | reverse complement strand
ACTTTTTTTCTTTTCCTCTTTTAAACGAACCCATTCTCGGGGCAAAATCGTGAAGTTGTCTAGGGAAATTGCAATTACGTAACTCTACTTGAAGGAGGATGTCGTCAGGTAAATCACCCCCTTTACTGTGAGATAGTCTAAGGGAAAACCCGACTTTATTCATCAAAATATGAATAGCATGGGGCTTAATACACCCCCTTGAGGAGTCCCCAAGAGAAAATGTTTTTGGTCAGAAAAGGGGAACCCCGAAACAGGACTCTCGCCTTCCCTGCCATGGAGATAATCCCCCTATCCATGGAGGACCTGCCCCAAACCCCCCTAGAGCAAGTTATACGTAAAAATTCAAAAATTGGCCTTTAAAAGGGCCTTTTTGGGTTATAAAGACGGGGGCAGTAACCCTCTTTGGGAAAAAACCTTAAAAAGACAGCTTTTTCCCCCCCCTTAATGAAACCAAAAGTTTATCGCTGATGTATCGCTATCAACTTTAAATTTTTCTCCAAGAGGACTTTCCATCATTTTGAAAAGCATGTTTTTTTTTTATATCGGTCTATAGCCCCCCCACGACCTTAGGCAGGGATTATGATCCCCCCCTTCCATTTTTGGGCAGCCCCTTTTCCCCTAAAAATTCATTTAAATAGTTAACAGTGGTCCGCGTGTTACTAGCTAAGCAGAAATTTTCAAGGTAATCCATAAAGCCCCGGAGCAGTAGATTTTCCGTTTTTTATGGCTCGCAACAACTCCGAGAATATCCCCATCGTTCATCTCCCATTTTTGGGCAGTGAGGATGAGGTTCTTCCAAACTCCCATTCTCCTACCGCATTTTTTTTACATTGAGGAAAGAGGCACATACCCTCATAGGCCCCCACTTTGTTAACCCATTGCTACCTTTCTGGTGTGGTGTGCCACAAAGCTGGTCTTTCCCCCCCGATTTTTTAAAACGGCCCTCCAATTTCGGGGACGGAACAATCCACCCAATTTGTTTGCAAATTGTTCCATACTCGCCGGGTTTCCTTCCTCATGGTCCCCAATTTAGCTGTCTTAGGAGTGTGCCCCCTGGTCGATCTCGCCCAGATTTCCCCTTTTTTTTTTATGCGCCCCCGAAACCCTTCGCGTGTGGGGGCCTGCAAGCTTTTGTGTAGGGATATTTTTTAGCCCTTGACTTGTGTATTTTGTTTTTGCCGCGTGATTACGCGATTATCACAAAGAACTGTCTCAATAGCGCAAGCCATTTCATGATAAAATTTTTATAAAAGCGGTTTGGAGATAAAGCAACCGAGTGAGTTTTTTATATAAAGTGGTAAACCCTTATCCTTTTGGCAAAGACAGACGCTTTTTGTCTAGATACCTTTCTTTCGTTAAAGGTAGTCTGACCCCGATAGCAAAGGATCACTCAGCAGATCACTTTTACGTTACAAATGCCACCCCCCCTGGGGGTTTAAAAAAGCAGCTAACGAGTCGCCCCCCCTGTATGTGGGGTTGCTTTTGGGAGCCAGTAATGGGGGGTTTGGGGGAAGCAATAAAACTGAACCCAAAACGGTACCGGGTTTTAAAATTATTTTTTTTCCCCCTGATTCTAGGGCCCGTGCCTGGCATTAGATCCCCCGCCCCCAGCGTCATGAACCGGAATATGGGATCAGGAAAGGCAGTCACACCAAAGCAAAATTTTGGACACAACAAATTGATAATCATAAAACAAACCGAAAAAGAAATTAACACAGACACTTTTCAATACCATCCTTTTTGCAGGAGCCCCCAAAGCACGGCGGAATAGTGCTCTTTACATAAGGGAGACACCCCTTACACCCCCCGAGGCCTGGGGGTGATCCCTACGTAACCATTTAGTTTTGGGCTTTTACATTTATCCCGGTCTCCTCAGAAGTTTTTCGGTGTTGTTTGGTGACTGCGTGAATCAGCAATTCTTGGGGTGAGAGATCGAACATTCCAAAAGAGCACGTGAGGCTATTTATTCCCTTTTCCAAACAATGTCCCGGGTCACCTGTCAATATTTTTCCCTCAGGGGCAAACGTATTTATTTGTTTCTGTATTAAAAATCCAAGTTAATATTTTTTCTTTACGTCGTACTATCTTCATTTTTTTAAGGAACCTTTGAAATTTTAAAGCATGAGTATAAAAATATGGCGTGTGGGTTTTTTCCTTTTTTCTTTTTTTTTTGTGCCGTGAATGTTTGCAACGGTGTTTTCCCCAGCTCGCCCTGGACGCAGAGAATGAGCATGTTTTGTTTTGCTCGCTCTCTCCCCCGTTACACCTTTCGTACCCTCCCCACTAGGGCCTCACCCCTTCAGAGGACTCATTTTCCCAAAAAACGTCACATTTTCAATATAAATTTTTTAACCGCACCCCCAGAGAAAAAGGGCCATTGGGGCACCGCATTCATGCCCACCGACGGGAGCTTTGCCCTGACACGGCTTTTAAACCAGTACTGTATCTCGGCTTTTGGAAAGCCCATTCACTTCCCCCCCTTTTCTGCATTTATTTCGTTTCCAACAAGGGTTAACCGTTTTTCCAAAAATTGCAAGCCTTTTCGGAAAAGGCTGGACCCCTCCAGAAAGGGACCGCCATTTAAACACATTTGTGAGGGCATTGCAGGGTTGGTTTCCATCACGCGGGGGTTGGAAGGGGGAGGAAAACGGGGTGGCGGGCAGGGGTGTGTGGGGGAGAGGGGGGAAAGGGGGGGCACGTCACCCCCTCTCGCTAACCCGGTCCACGCACACCCCGCGTTCAGGGGTGGCCCCGACGCCAACCTCACCCCTCCCCCCACCCCGGGCCTCCAGACTGGTTGGAGGGAGGAGGGGGGGGCAGGTTGGGCCGGACCCCCGCGGGGGGGCCCTCCCCCGCCGCCTCCACTCCCCTTCCGCCGCTGACGCTGGGGGAGGGTAGACAGGGCTCTGGGGCAGGGGAGAAAGAGGCATTGGTTTTCCCCCGACAAATTTAAGAGCGTGGGGGTACTCGATTCCGTCTGATCTTTTTTTTACAAAACGTCGAGGGATGATTTTGGCGCAAAAAAACCCGCACGCACATCTCCCTGCACTTCCAGACCTTGTGTCCCCTCTATACAAGGGAGCAGAATGAGGGTCGTCCGTATGCGCGGTTCCTGTAGCCCGCACCCTTTAGAAAATTGTTGGGGCCGGGGGCCCCTCATAAGAGCGACAACCCGGCCTTTGATCCCCTCTGAAACACGCTTTTTTTGGCCCCTACAAACCCGGGTCATCGAGGAGAAAATCCGGGTCAAGTACGGAGGTATCTAAAAAGATGACTTTGGTGAGTTTTTTTTCCCAGTCCACGGGAAAAGAAAGAGACGTTCTTGAAACCAGTAGTGGGAAAAAGGGTTACTGCTTTTTTGGGTGCCCCCCTGTGACGTATGGGTTGTTCTTTTTTCCTTCCTTAAGAGGCATTAAAAAATTTGAAAGCCCCCTAAGGGGGACCGTCCCCACGAGTTTTTTTGGTAGGTGAGCCCGAGTCTCGTGGGAATAGAAGCCTTTGGGCCTGTGATAGGAGTGGGCGACGGCCACGTAGGTGGGCAGGGTTTTGCTTCATCCACAATCTCCCAGGGAGTGCGAAGCATGGAAAATTCCCCCAGTATTTTCCTTTTCCCACTTTTTGTACCACCAGCATTTTTCCGTTCGCTTTATTTTGAGCTGCGAAAAGGTGTCTGCCCAGCCTCCCCTTTTCCCGGGGAAACCCTTTCCTTGTCATTTTCCCGGGGCAGTTTTTCTAGGATGGGGGGGGGGAGTCTAAAAACAGGGGGGGGGGGTCTGTCCCCATCTCCTTCCTTTGCGCATTTTCAGTTAGAAGAGAAAATTTCCTGGGGCACTAGGGGGACCAGTGTTCCGGGCGCTAGAAGAGCCCTGAGGCCTTGCTATGGGGCGGTTCAAGGAGTCGAGGAGGAGGGATGTTTAATTTCAGTTCGGTTCCCTCCCCATTCTCAAGAATAATGAAAAGTATAGAAAAAAAGTCAAAAGGCCCCTATTCTCAGAGCCTAGCCCCGGCTAAACTCCCCCCCCCCCAGGGGTCGTAGGGGGGGGACCTTAGGGGAAAACCTGAGATGCCCAGCAAGTGGGAAAACCCCAAACCCCCTTAAAACCGACGTGCAGGGTTTTTTGTCAGACAGGAGGGGGAGGGAGGGGAAGGGAGTATGTTCTGGCAAAAAGGGAGGCTGGTGGTGTTTTTCACCGAGTTGAGTTCTTTGCAGATCCTCCGGGAAACTGGGGGGATATAGTGAGAGAATGGGAGGAAAAAAATGGAAAAAGATTGTAGCGATGATAGAAGAAATAAAAAGTGGGTGGGTGGAGGTTGTGTGGGTGGCGAGGGGGGGTCAGTATAGGGTTGATAGGTGATATCGGGGTTTTACAGGTTTGGGGGGGGCTCGGGTGATTTGAAGGAGGAGAGTGGCAGTGATTATTGGTTGAGGTAAAAACCTCATTATTACTGTCTGGTGGTATTGTTTGTATGAGTTTTTTTACCCCCTGTGTGATCAGAAGGATCGTTACCGAACAGATGGTCAACTCTGCGCAGTGAAGTGGCTCAGTTTCCTAAGGAAAGCTTGAATTTAATAGAGCTTCATACAAACCACCACCCAGCGGCCCCCCCGAAGACGCCTGTACTCCCCCCCCCCCTCCCCCACCCCAAATTTCCCTTCACTCCCCCTCCCATCCCCCCTCCTCCCCCTTTCCCTAACCCTTTGTATTCCTTTGCATTCCCTCCTCTCTTTCCTCCTTTTGTGTACTTCAATGTGTGTGGGTTTTGCGTATTGATGTGGGGTGGGTATGTGAGTAATATGGGATTTTGTATGTATGTGTATTGTGTATGCATGTGTACATGTGTGTGTATGTGTGTTTAAAGTATATCTGTATGTGTGTATGCATATGTATATGTGTGTGTGTATATTTATATGCGTTATGAATAGATTTCTTGTATATATATTTGGTACAGGGCAAATGTTTTGGAAATGGTTATTAGTCTTGCATTAACTTCTGATCTATTCATATATTATAGTTGTTGTTTTTATCATAATTACTGTTCTTGTTATTGAAACTATCAAGATTACTTCAATCGGTTCTTTTTTACTATTTATCATTATTATAATTAATTATTACTTTGATATTCAGTTTTGGGATTTTTATTTTTTACTATTAGGGACTATTTTTATCATTTTTTTATTAAAATATATATATATATTTTTTTTTCTTTTTTTTTTCTCTTTCATTATTTTTATCGATATCATTTTTTTTCACTATTAAATTATAATCTTTTTAACCTTTAAATTTTTTTCTTTTTTTCCCTTTTTTTTTGCTATTAAAATTTATTTTGATTTTTTATCAATATTACCATATTTTTTATTATTGATTTCTATTATTTTTTTTACAAATACACATTTTTTTTTTTTTTTCCCTTTTTACCATTTTTTAGCTTTTTATTTTTATTATCTTTATTATTACAGGTATTTTTTTCCTTTTTTATTTAAAAATTATTAGGTTTTTGGTCAAGATAATTTTTAAAATAGTCCACTTTTAGTCCACGAAAAGAAACAAAATTACCCATAGCATGGGGGCCCATAAAAAAAGCTGGGGAAAATGGGACCGTGGCTTATAGGGACGTATGAGATTTGAACATTTTTTTAAAGTCCAGAGCCAAGACCCGATTTTGGGATATCGGTCCCAAAACCCGGGGTAAATTAATTCTTTAGGTGTTTTAGCTTGCTACATGTTCTAGTTTATTTTTTGTTTTATGATAGCCCTTGCACATTGGTCCCTTAAAAATTTGGTCGTTACACTTCTTGAATGGACAAACCCTACCAAAAAAATTCAAAAATTTTTTTTAAAATGTCAAATTTTGGGCAGGAATCCCAAATTTTCATAAAATGAATATAGTAATTGTCACATTTAATACAAGCGGTAAATACACACAAAAGCATGCCATGGGTTTTTATTTACTATTATGGCCAATTAATCCCCCCTCAATATCATCTAGTCGGGACTGGGAATCTGATTTGGTTGTGCAAACCGGCTTTTTTAAATTTAGCCTTTTTTCGGGGCAGCCCCTGTAACCTCCCAACGGGCCGTAAAATTGGGGCCATTGCTGGAAAGTGCCCCTTAGGGAGTTGAGGGAACCCCGCCCCACACTTGCGGGGGCCCAGTGGGCTGCATAACAGATCTGGTGCTGGGGGAGCCTGGGCATCCATTTGAAACCCAAGCTTCCCTTCCTAATTGCCATCCACCCCCGAGTTTTTGGGTTCGCAAAAAAAATGGTTTGGCTCTGCAAAATTCTCCCCCCGGGAATCGCAGCCTGGTAGTTTGCACTTTTATGTGCATGAAAGGGAAAGGGGCCCAGCCCAAAAGGGAAAGGGATTTGACTTGACCCCCCTCCCCCACGTCTCGAACAGGAACGGGCTCATACCGAAGCTTGTTCACCTAAGTTGTGGGGTAGATGGCAGGACATGTGGCGGGTTTGTTTTCCCTGTAGCTTCTCAAAAAAGTTCAGGAGAAAAAAAAAAAATTTCCCCAGGGAGCGCCCAATTTCGTGGAAAGCACCCTTTGGTAGGGTTTCGTCCATCTTCACCTGTTTTGGGGTGCCGTCATCTTCCCCCGGCCGGGCGAATGCACGGGGAGGGGTATCCCCAGCCTGTAAAGGCATGAATCCCAAATCAATAAAATCACACACGGGGCCCCCCATGCCCGGCTCAGTGGGTGATACCCGGGAATTTGGGCCCGGTTTTTCGTCCCGCATTTCGGGAAAACAGGGTGGGATGGGATTTTGGGGCACATCCCCAAAAAAAAGGGGCCCCTGACGTCTGTTTCTGCAGTGAGGGATGACAGACTTGTACCCAAAATTCTGCTGCATGAAGTGCATGGAAAAGGGAAAGGCGTGGCCCTGCTTCTTCTTGACTGACTTAAGCTCAGGACCCCTTTTCCCCACTGTTTTTGGTGATCTTGAAGCAGAGCTGTCAAATGTGAAATACAGTCCTTCCCTGGGAGTTTTCTACCTTTGCTGGGGTTTTTTTCCCAAATTTTTACAGGAATTGATGAGACTTCCCCTTGTTGGAGGAACTACCGAGTAAACTTTCCCCAGGGCGGGGGGTTGGTGCCCGGGTTTAAAATGTTTTGAAAGGAAATCCCTGTGCCGATTTCTGTTGGCTTTTTGGCACTTTGAGGATTTCCCCTTGACGTCAAACACAAATCAATGCGCCTGTCTTAGCCCCCTCAGGGGGAAACGTGACTCAGTGCGTCCCTCCCAAAGCTTGAAAAAGTGTTGTTTTTTTCCCCTTTAAATTTTGGCCCAGGCTCTTTCCCATAAATTAGGGTAGCGAGGGCTCGGGGATCCCCTCTGCAGGAGAAAACTTTTCCTCTCCAAACCCCCTTGTTTAGGGAAACCGTTGGTTTTGCGGAGGGGGCCCCATCCCCCGCGGGGGCAATTTGCCCAGGGAAAAGGGCCCCCAGGGAGGGGACCCAAAGAATCATTTTTTGAGTTTTTGGGTTCCCCAGCAAAAAAGGGGTTTCTCGGGCCCAAAAATAGGTTCCGTAAGCCTTAAAAGATGGGCCCCCCTTGGGGCGGGGGCCTTGTGGGGTTTGGGTTTAATTTTTGGGGTTATTTAAAAATTTCTCATTTTCGTCTTCGTCATCGTGCCCTGAAATTTTTAAGGTTGGCTTTATCGGTCTCCAGGCGCCCCTTCCCTTGAAGGTTTGTATGCATCCTCCCCTATTCGGTAGGCCTTTGGGAAGGTTTTTGGAAAACTTCGGGTTGGTGCTGTAGTCGCATTTAAACAAAATGAAAAGTCTCCTTGCTCTGGGGTAAAAGGGGGGTTAAACCCGGGCTGGTCTCCATCTTTGAACTAAAAAATTTGGGCCCTTTCGGCCTCATCCTTTTCTAACCTGGGAAACCCTGTAGGTCTGGGTGGCGGGAAAAGTCAGTAAAATTTTCCCCCTCCCCTCCCATGGGCCCTGAGTTTGCCCCCCAAGATTGTTTGCGATACCCGATTTTAAAGGTAGTACCGGCGACAGTCCCCCTTTTTTCCGGCGGGAAGCCTTTTGTGCCCCCGGTGTCGGGGGTGTCTTTGTTATCGTCTTTTGGGAGGGTTTGGTCCAAGGAACCCGCCCCAAAGGGTTTCGGGGCTAGGGATCGGGGAAAACCGAAAACCCCAACCTTGCATGAAGTGTTCAGGGCCCTTTCTGGGTGTTCAAGGGGCAGTCGAGACTTAAATGGCTAGTAGGGGTTTCGGGAAATTTGGGGGCAAGTTCCCCTTGTCATAAAAAAACCCACCCCCGGTTTATCACCCTGGGGATTCCCTCCTAGGTGAAGATCTATTTCCCTTTCTCGGGAGGCCGAACCAGGTCCAGCTTTGTTTTCTCAACCATGTCCAGGGTAGACACCAAATGCTGAGAGGTTTGCATCTTTAGGGTCTAAAGGTAAATTTGGAAGAGCTTAAGGATATGTGTGCATGTTTAAATCTAAATAAGCTTTTTGAAAGGGCCCCTGAGCCCAAAATTGCTGGAAGTGTTGATTTTTTTCTTCAGTTTTTCCACCCAAAGAGGGTTTGTATGCCCTTTTAAAAATGGTTTTTTTTAGCCAGGGAAAGGGAAAGGCCTTTCCATGAAAGGGCCCATCAGGCTTCATACACGAGCTTGTGGGGTTACTGCTTGTTGAAACCTTTCCGGCCGTCCATACCCCTGACATGATCCTTCTGCGATGAAACCGATTCCCCCAACACAGATCTCAAAGGGACCTGCATCCTGAAAACCTTTCCCCTAGGTGGAGGGAGATTGCAGTTTTGGGGGGGAAGGGGCCGCCCATCTGATGAAAATTTTCCTTGAACTTCTCTTTTTTTTCCAGAAAACCTGGGCAGCTTTGGCAAGAGGTTTGGATCAAACACGCACAAAAATTTTGTTAAGCTGAAAGGGGGGCTGAATGGGCTTTGCTTTTTTGCCCAAAAGATTTTCATTAAGGGGGGGACATTTTGTTGGGGGGCATGATAGGGGCAGGTAGTTTACAGGGGTCCGGGGACCACTGAAATGTTTCGGGGGGGTTTTTAAATTTTTGAAACCCAGCCCAAACCCTGCTGATGGGGGGGGTTTTCTCAGGGGTCTGACATTGGGAGAAAGAAGCCAGATTTTGGTTTTGGTCTTGAACCCCCGGGCCCCTTTGGGTTTTCAAACAAAAGGCAGTCTCAATCCTGGGTGGCCCTGCCCGCCCCCCCCAAAATTGTATTGGCAAAATTTGTTTGCGGTCAGGTGAGTTTTTATTTTTGGAAACTGGTAATCTCTGGGGGCCCTTTCTGGCACAGGGGCCTCCCAAACCGGGAAGGACAGCAATGCCTTTGGACTCTGTGAGAAGTCCCTGTTTAAATTGGGTCTCTTCAAGTCGGTCGATGTTACCCGGGCCATTTTTTGTGAAAACACCAGGGAGATTTTTGGCGGGAAAGGGGGAAGTCTTTCCTTTGAACTTTCCCCAGTTTTGGATAAAAAGGGGCCCTGTAGGGATTCCTAAAAACTTTTGAGGTAGGCCCACACAGGGGCCCCCAAGAGTTTTAAGGTTCGGACAGTTCTGTTTTTCCCTTCAAAAAAATGTACCCTTTGGGCCCAGCATTTACGTGTTGGGTGGCTTTGTCTTCCCACTGGAAACACCCAAAAGACCAAGTCCTGCCAAAAAAAATTGTGGAAAGGGGAGGGTTGAGCCTTTCAGGGGGATTTTGCCCAATCACACTTCCTGTCACCCAGGGTGGGGCAGGTTTTTTAGTGACTGCTGCGGGGAAAAACCCATTTGATCTGTACGGGGGGCCCAATGGCTAAATCCCCAATCTTGCTTATTGATCTCATTCCCAGTTTCATTCCTTTTGGGTTTAAAGGGATATTTCAGGGGTTAGTGCTTTTTGCTTTTTGGGCGATCTTTTGTCTTTTTTTGTGGTTTGTGGGGCCCCAAGGTGTCCATTGAGAGGCTGCGTGGATAGATTAGAAGCTTTTTTCTTTTTAAATTGGGGAAAAAGGGCGTAGTGTTTTCCCCAAAAAACTCGGTTTCAATCTTGGCGAACATGTTTTTTGCGCTGGGTTTTAGGGTTTGGGTAATACCACGGGGGGCATCATGGGTCTCTCAAGCCTAGATGTGAGGTTTAAACATTTGGCAGTAAATTGGGGGTTGGGGGGGAAAAATTCAGTCCTTATATACAAGAAGAGGGTTTTCCCCGGGGCTTCTTTTCTCAGCCTTTCGTAGCCCTGCTCCCCGCTTTTTCCGATTTTTACCTGCCCCAAAACCCGGCGGCCGCTGGGGAATCACCCTTTTGGAAGAGTTTTTAGCACGACTTGTGGTAGGGAACCCTTTTTGCAGCAAAAAGGGCTCGGCCCAAATAAAAACCCAAGGAAATTTTTTGGGTTTAGGGTTTTTTTTTTGCTGCTTTGCGGATCTTTCATCTGCTCGTTTGCTCAACACACTGGAGAGTGGCTCCCCTTTTTTTGCTGCTTTCATGTACTTGCTTGGGGCTTCTCGCAGAAGAAAAAACATATTTGGGGGGAAAAAACAACCCCGCTGTACTTTTGGGGCATCCCTTGAGCCCTCCTGGGGTTTGACGGGTTCTGATTTTTATCTTGACACCCCCTTTGGGAAGGATAGGGAAACCAGGACTTCTTCTTGTAAAGAGACTACGACATTTTCGGTGGGTAATGTATGTGTTTGGGATTTCCTCTTCTTTAAGGCCCTGGCTGTTCCCGGAAAATGGAAAAATGCTGCCTGATCTCCGCAAACCCGAAACAATGTGTTTCCCGGAGTCCAAATCCCGTGGGACCCCCAGAGGGATCGCTGTCACCCTCAGAGCAGTGGGGGATTTCAGTCGATCCGTTTCTCTCTTCCTCGCTGATGGTTGCATCATGCCGGGCAAAACAGCCCGACACACCTGCAAAAAAAAATTCCCCCATTAAAAAATTACAGGAAAAAAAAACAAAAAACACATTTACATTTGGGAAAACCCTTTTTTCCCCCTAAAGTTTTCTCCTTCCAAAAAATAAATTATCCCCAAAAATATCACAAAAAATCACCAAAAAATTGGAAAAAAAAACCCCTAAATATGGGGGGAAAATTTAAAAAATACATCGGGAAAAAACTCTTTTAGAGAATCAAATTTGCTTTAAAAAAAGCTTTTTAGGAAAAATATTTTTTTTAATTTTTCCCCTATTTAGGGATTTTTTCCAGATTTATGGGAAAATACCCCAAAAATTTAAATTTTTTTAGGGTAAATCCCAAAAAATGAGGAAAATTTGGGGAAAAAAAACCTAGGAAAACTTTTGGTAGAGAAAACAAAAATTTTACATAGGTGGTTTCCAAAATTTTTGCAAACGATCGTTGGGATTTTTTTTAAAGGGAAAAAGAGGAAAACCCCCCAGCGTCACGCTGAAAAAATTTTTTTTTTTGGGGAGACCCCCCCTTGGGATTTAAAAAAAACAGGGGTTTAAACTACCAGTGCGGGGGAAAGGGTTTATTTTTTAATGTATTTTTCGTCACTTATAAAATTTTTTGTTTTCCATTCGTGTTTTTCACCCCAGGTGGTACCGGGTATCGGGCCCGGTAAAGGGGTAATTGTATTTTCACCAAACCCAAAAAAAACCCAAACAAGTATCAAGTAAAAATATTAAGTATCCTGTCTCGCCCCCGCCGCGCCAAGTTTTCCGGGCCCAAACAGGAATTTTCCCCCATCCCCACCAAAAAACCGGCTTTACGATGGGGTGCTATAAAAAGTTTTTTAAGTAAAAAAAAAAAAAACTTTTTCCCGGAAAACGCCTTTCATGTGTTTTTATTATTTTTTCTCTTTCTATATTTTGCGAGGGGCCTTTTGGGGGGTGGTGAAAAAAGATATTTTTTGGTGGTACCAGTGGGTGTGTTTTTGTGTGTGTGTGTGTGTGTGTTTTTGTGTTGTGTGTTTTGGGTGTGTTTTGTGTGTGTGTGTGTGGTGCGTTGTACAGGGCAGCAAATGCATAAGGGTACAAAGTGTTTTGACCCAAAGTTTAGGGCAACGGGTTTTGCTACCTAAAATACAGGTGTGTAAAAAGCATTCACAACAGTACATCATCCCCAAAATAGCAAGAGGAAGGGGGTTTGGGCGTCGGTCAGGTGTGGGCAGGTGGTGTTAAAGGTGTGTGTGGAAGCAGATAAACTTTGATAGAAAAAAAACCAATATCAAACCTTTTTTGGGAGGTGTGACAGTTTCCTTTTTTTTTCTTTTTTTTTTTTACATCTATGCCTATAGCGCTATACAGTGGTGACCCAGGGCTCGGGTGGTAAGCTCTGGAGGCTCATCGAGGGTGGGGTTGGTTGGCCCTCGCCCGTGGTGGCGCAGCAGGATTTTTATGTGACGCCCGTGATTAGAGGGTCAGCCGCCACCCCGTGTCCTCCGATCACTGCAACGAAAAGGGGAGTTAAAGGGCAAGGCATGTGGGGTTTTTAGGCCCCTCCATGCAAAAGACTTTTGGGTTTTTTTCGGGGGGCGAACTGGGTCACCCGAAACGCCACTCGAGGCGCTAACCACTCTGTTTCCGCCTCCCCCCAAACCTCCCTCCCCGCCTTCCCTTGGGTGGCGTGGTGGGAGGCGCCGGAGTAGGGCAGCAGCAGGAGAGGAGGGACGGGGGAGGCACCGAGCACATCTTGAAGGGGCACGAGGCAACTCGTCTTTCTCTTACCACGTGACACCCTGTATTTTGGGCTAAAACACGTGAAAATATCGCTTTGGAGTAAAACCTTTTCCCTCTACAACAGCCTGAAAATTTTTGATAAATTTCACTTCATACCTCGTTAAACACTTGCGCCTCTAGACTAGGCACGTTTAGTTCAGAGTTAAGTGTGTGAGTGGGTGGGGGAGGGAGTGCTCGAACACACTCCACCCCCCCAGCGGGCACGCGGTCCGAAAACACACGCCGGGGCCCCGTCCGAAAGTATGAGGTGGGTAAAAAAGCGAGCGGAGACCTTCGTTTACCATAAGAGGGATAAATACCCTGCTTTTTGGGAAACGAAGAGAGGGGACGCGGGGCGGTAAAGGGTTTGAAGACAGGGGTAACCCGGTCTTAAACTAACCCTTTCGATGAATTTTTATTACTTCCTAATCTGGAGGGTTAAAAGAATTTTAAAAATGTTCTTTCCAATATGTATTTAAGTATAAGCATAAGATTATTAGGTTTCATATCGGGAAAAGTGTTTTAATGCAATAATGAAGGAGGTTTAGGGAACGGGGCGGTACTTTAGCCGCCCCTGCCATAAGGGCGCTGCCAGAACCCCCCACCATTTCTGTACCGCATATGTTCACTGAGCGGTAAAGAGAAACTTAGTAACACCCATAGTTAAAAAATTCATTAAAAATTTTAAAAACATCAATTCATAGCCGATCGCAACGTTTCTGTTGTGTTTTTGGATAGTATAAAGGGGAAATTGCATTATACACATTTTTGGTGTTTCGCTGGGGTCCGCAGTTTGAAGCAACATTGTTTCCAATACACGCCGCTGAAACCCCAACCAACCCCCCCTTTCTGTTCACTCTCGGTAACGATTTAAGGTTCACCGCGACCTTACCTTCGTCGGTACGTCGCATTCGTCGCTCTACCGCCTCGATTCGGACGGGCCCCCGGCTGATGGGGAGTTGTTGAGAGGGCGGCCCCGGAGGGGGGCCAGATCCAGATGTTCCCCCCCCAATCTCATCCCAAAGCCAGCCCAAAACCGCACCTCGTCTCAAAAAAACCCCGACAAAACCACCCAAAAAATTTGACAAGAACTATAATAAATAGCGAAAAATGTTAGTGGTGTGTGTGTTGTGTGTGGGGTGTGGTGTGTGTGTGTGTGTGTGTCCGCTCCAGGTTCCGCCCCCCGTGGCGCAATCCCATCATATGGCACATTTTGGAACCGGGTCGAGCAGGGGAAGGTTTTAAGCCCACTTATAGGATGATCCGATCATTTTTTTTTTTTTTTTAGCAGCTATTAGCGAGATTTTTTTTTAGCAGCTATTAGCGAGAATTGTGAAAAAAAGTGGGTTGCGAGAATTGAGGAAACCTTGATGTAGGGTGATGGGTAATGGGTGAGTGAATGGGTTGGGTGATGGTAATGGTGAGTGAATGGGTGGGGGGTGATGGGTGATGGGTGAGGGAATAGGTGGAGGGTGATGGGTAATGGGTGAGTGAATGGGTGTGTGGTGATGGGTAATGGGTGAGTAAATGGGTGGGGGGTGATGGGTAATGGGTGAGTGAATGGGTGGGGGGAATACATACATTCCTACATCCATGTTCAGGAAAGTTAGAAGGGGCTATCTGAGGAGTCTGTGTGTTGGTGGGCCTTGGGCCCACAAAACACAGGTGGTGGGCCGAAGGCCAACCAATAGCCCTCCGCAGGAGCTAGCCAAAAAGTCCGCCCGGGGGGCGGCTTTGCGGCTAGTAATAATATAAGCGAAAGTGTGTCTGTCTGTCTATCCGCGATAGGTGCCGCCCCCAGTGGCGCAATCCCCTCATATGGCACAGTTTTGGAATCGGGTCGACCAGGGAAGGTTTTAAGCCCATTTATGAGATGATCCGATAACTTTTTTTTTTTTTTTTTTTAGCAGCCTATTAGCGAGAATTGTGAAAAAAAGTGGGTTGCGAGAATTGAGGAAACATTGATGTAGGGTGATGGGTAATGGGGTGAGTGAATGGGTGGGGTGATGGGTAATGGGTGTGGGGTGATGGGTGAGTGAATGGGTGGGGGGTGATGGGTGATGGGTGAGGGAATAGATGGGGGTGATGGGTAATGGGTGAGTGAATGGGTGTGTGGTGATGGGTAAATGGGTGAGTGAATGGGTGGGGGGTGATGGGTAATGGGTGAGTGAATGGGTGGGGGGTGATGGGTAATGGGTGAGTGAATGGGTTGGGGGTGATGTGTATGGGTTGGCGTATACATACATTTCAATCCATGATTCAGGAAGCTAGAAGGGGCTATCTGAGGTTGGTTTTGGGCCGAGCCATAGCCCCCCAGGAGCTAGAAAGGGGACTAAAA
>JACEEZ010020362.1:0-11228 GCA_016584305.1 Chionoecetes opilio | reverse complement strand
CCGAGGGTCACCACGCGCGAGTTCCCATGCAGGCCTCCCTTTCCCATACCAAGCAGCTCTCTCGACAAGAAACTTCAACTTGCCTCCAGCCACGGCCTTGTGGGCGCCCCCATTGGCCTCCTCCACGCCGGATTGTCTCTTTACACGAGACAACCGCGATAGGAAGGATCGGTTTCAGGGTAGCGTCCACATCCCATATAGCCGAGGCGAACCGCCCCGGCGTATGCCCCCAATGATTGATTGAAGTGGTAGGGACACAATACGTACTACCTACTGTAATGCCCATTATTCGGGAGATGATAGTATGAGAATTATTATCATAAAATTCCCGAGTTATGTCTTGTAAGTAATTCTTTTTTTCAGTTTCACGGGTGACTCACCGCCTCAAATTCTAAACCACCATTTTGTTTCTATTTCTTTCCTTTGCCCGCCATTTTCTTCTTTCCTTCTTTCACGTCCTCTCTCCCGACACCCCGTGTGCGAGGAAAGTTCCGTGGAATAATTATTCTGCGATCAGTGATAACTAATGTATTCAATTCTTTTCTTTCTTTCCAAACCATCTTCTCAGATTTAGGAACCCTCCTAGAATCCTCATGGCTTTCAAAATAATCCCTATCGTTATCGGTTATGGTCATATATGGGCGTTGTAGTAAGGATCCACGCTAAAATGAAAGCCCACCAAAGTTCTAAGCCAGACTTCCATACCACCTCACTCTGAAATAGGTGTTCGGATTGTCGACATTACATATAAAACCATCCTTCTTGGATATTAGGTTAAAGATATTAAATTCTTCTACATCAAAGTAACTGGTTGGTATTAGGGACAGCCTTTTCTTAGATACGCGAGCTTTCATTACTTAAATAGTTATTTCGGGATTATAAGCGTTTCATTTGAGGTCACGGCGACACCATTCAAACAATTTCCCTTTGGTGCGGGTGGACCATAACGCCCAGACGGCAGTTTCCATCCATCTCTCACTTAGGTAAGTCGCTGACCAGCGCTCCTGTTTCCCCCCCCCCCTTTCCTTGTTATCATTATTGTTATCTATATTTTCAAATATGGGTATCTATGTTTAGTGTACGCTAACGTACAGGAGGTGCACCCATCCTTATAAGTATTATTACCAAGAGTTTCCATCCATCTCTCACTTAGGGAGAGGCTTCAACGGGAGGCGTCCCACGCCTTCCTCTCAAGAACACATGGTCATTGTGTATCCACACATCCAACTCCTTATTCTCACATTCTCTTTCCTATATATATATATTCAAGGTATACCTATAGTGCTTAGTCGATGGGTATATAAGTGGTAATTCTAAGAATGATTCTGTATGGGAAATTATGCTCTCATGTAGCTTGCCCGATCCAGATTAGAGTTTATGTATATGTCTACGGTCTCAAACAGCAATAATGTTTCATAGTGAATAAATAGGATATCATTTACAAATATAGTTCTTGTGTTATTATAAAAACCCAGGTGATTATTCTGTATTAGGAAAATAATTCCCCACACTTCCAAAAGAGTCCAAGCCTTGTTTCGGTATAACCCCTCGTACCAACCACGACTACCAAGATCAAACTAATATTAATATTAATCAAACGTGCCCAGGGAGTAATTCAGTGAATTACTTGCCAGGGCTGGTGGCAGCAAATCCCTTACCCTAAACCTTATTATCCTTTCCCCTTAAGTACATCCCCCTTCTCAGTACTCTCCGCAGTGAGCCGTGGTCATACTATAATCATATAGTGAAGTCAGAAGACTAAGTTAAATCCTCCATTCAAGTTGTAATCATTTATCAAATCATCCCCAAATAATATCATTCAAAAAACGTTGACCAGTCATAAAACCCCCATACCAGTGACCCCCAATTTCTGTCAACACACTACCACTCGCTTACCTCTTGACGAGGCTCTATTGTGACTGTTTTCCTGGTTTAGAAGCCTCTGCACATCATCCATTACCTCAGTTCTTCTCTAGTGTTGTCAGCGAGAAAAGAGCACGGTAATATAGCACCTGGAATATCAATTTCGCCCAAAACAACTCTAAATTCTTTCATGGTCGTAGTTTTCCCTTCGTAGGTACACCCGCGACGACCCCGACTTATCCCCACAATGCACCGCTGTAAACAAACCATGACGCAGTTATGTCTGGGAGCCGTTGTGTAGGGAATTTCGGTCCTAGTGTAAAATAATACTGAACAAATTACAAAAATTAAACCGAGTGGCGATGTTGATACGGGCTACACTAAGGCCCCCAGTGATCGCAGATCCTGCGGGCGGGATGGTTTCTGTGGAGATGCTGAACGACAAACTCTGTTTTGGTTAAAATGTTCTGTTTTTTTGTCGTTAAAGAGACATATACACACAAAATAGGTACCAGTGCAATGCTTACATACAAGTAGATATTTCCTGAAGCCTCATTCTGCTGAACTTGTGTTTTTTTAGAAAAGGGACGATTTTTAAATATTGAGTTTTTCAAGTATTCAATGTTTTGCCAATATTCACCAAGTGAGACAAATAAAATGAGAAACTTACATTTTTTTATTAAGAAACTGTTTCAGTTGTTGTTTATTGAAGGGTACTTTTGATATGTCCCAAAGAAGGCTACAGAGAATTTACGGTAAATGATAGATTTCAGCCTCACAGAGCAGAGGGAGTGAGATGCGAGAGAGACATCTGGCGTTAGCTTCGAAAACTTCCCATTACTATATTGGTGTCTGGACGATTCAAGCGAATACTTTTTCGAGCGGAGAAGGACCATTTTCGAGCGAATAATTTTCCGTGAAAAATTTCGGTAGGGCTTTCAAACGATTTCAACGATCTTTTCAATAGATTTTGATGGGTATTTGTGATTGAATGAATCTGGCACTAGTTTTTGTCGAAATAATTTTTGTTACCAAAATCTGAAACAACAATTTGTTAATGTGTGGGGGGATCCCCGGCCCCGCAAACCTTGATTCGCTTCTCAATGCCGTAGATTCGATGGAAACTTTGTTAGGAAACAATGTTTCCCATCTGTTTCCAAAGCTTGGAAAAACAATGTTTCCAACTGTTTCCTTGTTCAGTTTCAGTAACTGTTGTTTCTCAGGATTGTTGTGAGTGAGGAGGATGCTGCAGCTGCCTCTGCGTTTTACATTAGAAATGCACTCACATTTTATTTTAATCAAACGTTCACACACACACACAAAGGAACACTAGACGTCCGGTTTCTATATAAGTGATCTAGGAGACTGCTTATTTATTCCACTGCCTTCATGATCGACTTCAAACACCATTTCCGCAACTCTTAACCATATCAGAACCTAAATAGTTAGAATACATATAAAATAGATACATACATTCCTAGATCGGTCTATACCTATTTCAAACTTGTATGACTTATGGTTAGTAAACTGGGAAACCCATTTTAAATTCATTTTTTCTCTTATTGCATGGCTCGTCAAGTAACACTTTAAACCATGATGTATACATTAATTAAATTAGGAAAGGGGGACAACAACAAAAAGGAAATCAATTAATAAGGTATTTGTATTCCTATCATAAACCATGAATATAAGACAACTTTCCAAAGGAAAGGAATACGGACGAAGAAAACATTCGGAGTTGTTTTGGGCGAAATTGATATTCCAGGTGCTATATTCCGTTGCTCTGTTCTGCTGGACAACACTAGAGAAGACCTGAGGCGATGGCTGATGTGCACGGCTTCTAAACTAATAAAACATTTAACAACAGAGTCTCATCGAGGTAAGCAAGTGGTTAGGTCACATGTGCTCTGTCACGCCGGGACTAGAAAACCATCTGGGGAGAGACAAGGATAGTTATGTCAGGGTCTAGCTGAGGATGTCGAGGGTCATTTGAAAGTAAGGCCTACGACCCGCCTACCGGGGGGAAGCCCTGACAGAAGCTCCGTTCCAAGTCTCTTCTCGGGCGAGTGCTATCGACACATGCAGAGGGCCGCCTCGTGTCGGGACATGGATGGCAGGATGGCTCGTTGGGTGATTACTTTGGGCAAGTTGTTCACGGTTGGTGGAACCCTCCAAAGATGGAGACAGCTTCACACCACTGGGTTACGGGCAGGGATGGCCGATCGCCTCCATGACGAAAGCGCACCCTCTCTTGACGAAGCAGAGAGGCTGTAGCAAAAGTTGAGGGGTGAAAAGGCAGCTGGTGTTGTAATAGCAGTGCGGAAGCTCCTCAAAGCTGGGGGTATGACGGCCATGATGCACGGTGTTGCATGCTGTCCTTGTACTGCCGTGTGGCAATAGGTACCATTCCTCCGGACTGAAACGGGGGCTGGTGGTCCCTACTGAAAAGAAAGGGGACCGTTCAGGACTGCAACAATTACCGCGGATGAAATGCTCAGCGTTACCAGGGCCAAGGGCTCTGCCCATCTATTGCTGACACGGATTCGCAGCCATTCTGTTGAAGCATCAGAGACCTCAGCGTTGGGTTCCACGCCTGGTAAGTCAACAACGGACCAGTTATCTAGCGCTTCGTGTCCTGGGTGGAAACGCCGACGTGAAGTTTTCGACAGGGGATGCTTGCAGCCTATGTTGATCTCAAGCAGGCGTTTGACTCAGTGCATCGTGGAGTCACTCGGGCTTAGGAATTCTCTGCGACTTCGAGGGATTCCTGCAAGGACTATTGGTTTGATAACTGGTCTGATTTTCTGGGATGAGAGTGCTGTGAAGTGTGGGGCGGTGTATCGGCTTCTTGCCTGTGAATACAGGGAGTGAGGCAAGGATGCGTCCTGCCCCATCAATTTTCACACTTGTACGGAATGGGTATTGGACAAGGTTGTAGATCAAAAGTGATTGTGGAGCATCCGTTGGCAACACCAAGAGCAAGGATCTTGTTGCAGTAAATCTTGCGAGTCGTGGAGGTCTGGTGATGGCCTTCGAGGCGCCACGAGGAGGCAAAAGCCTTTGGGACTTTGAGGTCTCCTGGCTCAAAGGACAAGGTCCAAGGTATTGGCGACTTACTAGATGAAGCAGTACAGTCTGTCATGCATGTGGCGAGGAACATTGAGGATCTTGGAAAGTTTTTAAATACCTTTGGTAGCGCAGTCCATAATGGGACGGCGGGTCACGTCAAGAAGTCTTACGGCGGATTGGCATAGCCACGGTGTTATGGACTCGTCAGCGGGATTCATTTGGCGTTGTCCCCCCCCCCCGGTACCTGTGCAGGAGGACCAAAGATCCGGATCTCTTCAAGTCGCTTGGATCCCTGTCTTACTCTATGGTTGTGAGACAGGGACACTAACATAGTGACTGAAGAGACAAACTCAATGCCTTTGGTAATAGTGTCTTCGCAGAATCATGGGGTATCGCTGGGGATGACTACGTGTCAAAATCAGCGATTGCACCGTCGAGACTGAATCGAGGCATTCCCTGCATTAGTCCGTCAGCGGCCAACTTCGGGGCTATATGGGCCATGTGGCCACGCTACCCATGAAACCGAATCATTCCCATCGGGTTGGTATCTGTATAGAGACAATCCGGCTTGGAGGAGGCCAAGGGGGCGGCCCACAAGGCATCTGGCTGGGCAGTTGATGTTTCTTGTAGAGAAGCTGCTTGGTATGGAAAGGAGCCTGCATGGGAAACTCGCGTCGTTGCCCGTGGTGACCCTCGGAGTGGCGGCGTAGGTGGGCGAGGCGACGCGCCCACCCGGGCGTATGCCCCCAATGATTGATTGAAGTGTGGGACACACACGTACTACCTACCACTCGCTTACTCTTGACGAGGCTCTATTGTGACTGTTTGCCTGGTTAAGAACGGCCTTGCACACATCCATTACCTCAGTTCTTCTCTTAGTGTGTCAAGCGAGAAAGAGCACGGTAATATAGCACTGGAAATATCAATTTCGCCCAAAACAACTCTAAATTTTTCATGGTCGTACCTTTCCCTTCGTAGGTACACCGCGACGACCCCGACTTATCACCACATGCACCGCTGTAAACAAAAAACCATGACGCAGTTATGTCTGGGAGCCGTTGTGTAGGGAATTCGGTCTAGTGTTAAAATAATCACCAAACAAATTACAGAATTTAAACCGAGTGCGGTTTGTGATAACGGGCACACTAAGGTGCCAATTAGGTTTAGGTTCTGAGTGTCCTACCGCTGTCAGTTGACGTCCCGAAGAAAAAAAAAGAGTAGCGAAATTTGAAACCGTATAACTTGCAGTACAAAGCATTTAAAAAAAACGCTGACAACAGGGTAGATTATACAGTCATGATATAAATTACTGTGTATCATCTTCAGTGGCACAGGAAAAAGCAGTAGTGATGCATAATTAGTAATATATTGGCGTCTGGCGACATTAGGGCAGGTGGCGACTAAAGTGTTATCTATGTACATATTCTAGTCCTTCATTCTACCATAGTTTATATGGTACAATTAATAAACTTCCATTCACTCTCTTAGCTCACCTTACCCGCCTTGTTTTTTGCACTACGCCTCACACCCTTATGAAAAACGCGTGACTTTAGACCAAATAAGTTATTTAGTGAGGACACAAACACATTCAAAATCTAGTAGAATATAAAATAAAGGCTTGTGCTTTTATAATAGCGGAAAGTTTGAATCAGAAAATACCCCATGTTTACCCATTTAGCGTGCATATATTGCCTTTTGCTTGGGTATCTATGTCATGCAATCAGCCCCACACTCTTTATTACCCCTTTACATAGCCTTGAATATTGCACGGTGAAACCCGCCAAATTGAAGTACAAAACGCATAAGGAAAATAAGAAAAATAAGATAAGTGGAAGCCAGAAGAAATTACCCAGTTTTTTACCTATTGATCGGCATAACTATTGTCTGTGTCTATGCGGTTAATATCATGCAATCTACACACGCCCACCCTTTCTACCCCTTTTAAAATAGCCTGAATATGCGTAATCCCGGGGAGGGTTTTAAATGAGGTATTTATATATAACGAATAAGGATAAATAGCCCAATATATCTGCCGTGGTGACGTCATCAGAGGAACTTGTATGACCGAGTCTCTTGATCTGATCTTGAAATCCAACTGAGAGCACAACTTTTTCCATTCATAATCAAATATATCAACTAATGAATAAATCAACAGGATAAAGTCAAATAATACAAAAAAAAGAATAGAACACAATAAGCCTTAAAAACACAATGAAAAATAAACGAAGAATTAATTTAAATATCGTGTCTAAATAGAGGCCGACAAAAGGTAGACGTTAAAGTGTTAAACAAAAAACCCCCTAAGGACCAAAGACGAGAAACATATAGCCACCAGCGACCTTCCCCCCCGTGATCAATACCCATTAAAACGACTTTTGCAGAAAATAACTTTGATTATTATTTAAACACAAAAATTCCCCGTATATTTAGTCAAAAAAAAGCAATATTCAACCAAAGTTCGGTAAAATGTACGGTGTACTAAATGCTGAGTCAGTATTTCTTTTTACGTAGGCCTTTAAAACTCACTTTGTATGGAGTAAAAAAAACCTGGGGGTTTCAATTAAGGCTATTGCAATTCTATATCGCGCCGCACGAAATAAAAAAGTGATGATTCGTTTTTAAATGCGTAATTGGCACCTCGGAATTGGGCGGCGAGCCAAGGGCACAATCAGAGAACTCGCTAAATGACAGCCAAAATCAGGTTCAGGAACAAATGGCCGCCATCTTTGTTTGTTGTTTACCCATCAAGGTTCAAGATAATATATACTATTTAATGGGGAAATAAGATGCGATTTACCCTTAAATACCTTAGTTATGGCATATTTGTATACTACAAAGAATGTAGTGATAACATATAGGCGGGACGATAATACCATTGCCGCAGAATAGCCATTCAGGCGTACTATTCTCCCTGAAAATAAGGACATCATAGTTTGATTGCCGCGTAAATGGAATTGGATAATTTATAGTGTCACATCCAACCAACGGATTTTTATGATTGCGCCTTATGTTTTTTTCTGGTGGTGTTTTATGTGTTTTTGAATGAATATGCTAACCGTTTCTGTTTCGCAATTTTTTATTTTTGTTTTATGCTATGGCATGTTTATTATTTTTTTTTTTTTTAGTTAGGTAAAGGTTAGGTTAGGTAGGTTAGGTATGGGCCTAGCGTTAGGTATAGGTAAAGGGTAGGTTATGGGCTTTAGGTAGGTTAGGTTAGGTATGGGCTAGGTAGGTATAGGTAAAGGTTAGGTTAGGTTAGGTATGGGGCATCAGGTATAGGTAGCGTATAGGTAAAGGTACTAGGTTAGGTTTAGGTTCATTTTTTCGTGTTTTTTGTCAGTTTAAAGCAAAAAAAAAAAATATTGTTAAATAATAATAATTGCGACAGAGCCGAGTTAGCAGATTAATTCAAAAACACATAAAAACACACCAGAAAAACTTAAAGGGCGCATCAGAAAATCGTTGGTTGGGCTGTGAAACTATAAATTGACCGGAATATTTTGACGTCTATTTTTCGCCAAGTGTCTCCCGGCTGAATTACTTACACGAAACGTTGTCGCACGATATAAAGAGTTGCCAATATAATAGGGTTGCATGGCCTCTACTGCGCTAGGAGCGGGAATAAGCGCAACTTTCATTTTATCGTTGATACGGTGATATATTTGGTCGCCTGATAAATACTCGTTTCACCAAAACACAAAGTATTTATTTTCTCATGTGGTCATTTATCTATTACTCGTCAGTAGACTTAACTTCGATTCATAGAACCACTATACAGTGGTATATATGTATGGTTATTTTACAGCTATTTACCATGTAGCTATGTGGCGATGAATGATGGTACCCTGAAAATAGTGTCACCAAAACACAAGTATTATTATTTCTATGTAGGTCATTTATTTATATACTAGTAGTGAAAACTTCGATCGATAGACCACTGTGGTACAGATACAGTGGTATATATGGTTTTTTACATCTTATTTACTTGTAGCTATGGGCGATGAATGTGGTACCCTGATAAATAGTGTCACCAAAACACAAGTCATATTATTTCTCATGTAGGTCATTTATTTATACTAGTCAGTGATAACTTCGATCATAGCCACTATACAGTGGTATAATGGTTCTTTACTTACATCTTTTTTACCATGTAGCTATGTGGCGAGGGAATGTGGTACCCTGATAAATAGTGTCACCAAAAAACCAAGTCATATTTTTTTTCCTGTAGGTCATTTATTTATACTAGTCAGTGATAACTTCGATCATAGACCACTTATACAGTGGTATATATGGTTCTTTCCCATCTTATTTACCATGTAGCTATGTGACGATGAATGTGGTCCCCTGATAAATAGTGTCACAAAATCACAAGTCATATTATTTTCTCATGTAGGTCATTTATCTATACTAATCAGTGATAACTTCGATCATAGCCCACTATACGTGGTATATATGTATGGTTCTTTACATCTTATTTACCATGTAGCTATGTGGCGATGAATGTGTACCCTGATAAATAGTGTCACCAAAAAACACAAGTCATTTTTTTTCTCATGTGGGTCATTATTTATACTAGTCAGTGATAACTTCGATCATAGACCACTGTGGTACAGATACAGTGGTATATATGCTTCTTTACATCTTATTTACCATGTAGCTATGTGGCGATGAATGTGGTACCCTGATAAAAAAGGAAACCAAAACAATGTTATATTATTTTCTCATGTAGGTCATTTATTATACAATTGGTATACTTTGTCAAAAAAATATTCACCCAGGGAGCAGTGTTTCAGTGCGTATTTGTGCAGTGTAGCTACTCGGGCCAAGGGTAGCTGGTCAGATCGCTACACCGACGTGGATGCCTGGGCTTTTTTTGTTCCTATTACTATGGAAATCCATTCTGTATTGCCTTGGCACTAATACAATATATAAAGTAGTCAACCCGGAACATACTTGTCGATAATGACACACAGACGTTGTTATTCTTACTGTTAAATATGCCTTTTCTGTGTCACCCTTCCCGGCATGCCTCCGACGTGGATGGGTGAACATGATATGAGTTACACATAATAACGCGTCGTTTTGTACAAATACTTAGCCCACCTGTACAATACTGATATTCAAGTACGACCAAAGTTAAAGCAGGGAACGTTACTGTATTATTACAAACAGGAGCCAAACCTGCCATGGTGTCCTCGTCCTTGCAGCTTGTGCCAGGTGCCCCAAAACACCCGTCTAGGTTCATATATATCTAAAACCCCTGGGCTTGTGTCTGGTATGCAGCGATTGTTCAAGTCTTTTCTATCATGGAAAAGCCTTATAGTGTACGGACACTTATCATTTAGACCCTAATTTTTCCATATTGCTGGCTTGGGGCGGTGGTCGGTGCGAGAGCGGGGTAGCAGCAAAACTAAGAACCAAAATATCTCATGTCAAACACCACTGTTGGGCGAGTATCTTGATGACAGCAATAGATGAGGCTTACTCTATTGTGAGATGCCTCATTGGTGAAGGATAGCATGTTTAACTGATTTTAGACGATATTTCTATTTACCTGATATATTGGTTCTCACGCCACCCCGCATGCGCAGTAGGGGCCATGCAACCCTTTATATTGGCAACTCTTTATATCGTCACAGCGGCCGTGTGGGAGCAGAGGGAGGGAGAGCAGAGCCACGGCCAGTGCAGGAACAGACGCGGCCGAGGGAGGTCAATCACTCCCTGCTCGGGTAAGGTTCATTGCTTTTTAGCCTTGAGGCCCAGTATTTCCATTGTAATTTAAGTAGGCCATTAGACGATTTTAGTGAATATAAGTAAATCTTATAGAATGTCCTGTTTAGTATCCTTGTCCACTAACTCATTGGTATATTCAGTGACTTTTCGTAATTTTAGGCTAACAACAGACCATTTTCATAGAGCCAAGGAAAGGTCTGGGCGTGAAGGTTAAGCTTTTAGTGTGAATAATGTATATTATTCTTGTTACAGGCGAGAGATAGACTTGTACTTTTTGTCTACGTCAAAACATACGTCGCCAGACTAATGTGCCAATATTATACTGTTAGCATCACCAGCCTTGATGTGACACTCAAGACAGGCACATGACATAACTAAATATGGCGGAGTACTGCATGATGCTGGAGATCGTTTTGTTGACTTTCCCGGAGGTGGAGAGAGGCCGTCCGGTTCATAGACCAGGAGCCAGACTCTGAGGTAGAAAAGAGGCCAGGTAGGAGAGAGGCCAGTCCGGTTGTGTGCTACATCACGCCCCACAAAAAGGTAGGGAAGAAAGGGGAAAA
>JACEEZ010020361.1:126402-128902 GCA_016584305.1 Chionoecetes opilio | reverse complement strand
CATCTAAAATGTTTTCTCGCAAAATATTAAATGGCGAAGAGTTTAAGTATATATTGAGGTCATGCATATTTCTTCACTCTCTCATAATGGCATTTCTTTAGTGTATTTTACTGTTTTTTATTTGATAATATTATAGAACAAACAGTTACAAAGATAACGGTATATCATATATACTGATAAATCTTAGGAAGGGAAATAGGGGTGATGTTAAAAAATGGCAGGAATCGCAAAACTGGCCTCCACTGGTCATGGGCGGGTTGGCGCGGGGCACGAGTAGCAAGTCCAGTATAGAGTAGTCTTTGCCTGTACCCTTATGTATCTATACGTATGTTATGGCTTATCTTTAAGTACCTATACCCTCAGAGTCCCTAACACATTGCACTGTACTTGCCCGAAGCCTGAAGCCCAACTCCCAGCATCCCCTAAACCCTCCTTCAACACACACACTATACCCTCACAGTCCCTAACACACTAGATGATACAACTAAATAAATACAAAGATGAAAATACAACTAGATGAATACATTGCACTTGCCCGCAGCCTGAGGCCTGTAGCCCCATTCCCAGCATCTTCCAAAATCCTACTTTAGCATATACGCTGGAGACACCAAAGCCCTGGGCTGAGAAACGCCGACGCACGATAAACACATCATAAGAGGAGCCTGAGGAAGAATAATACCAGTGACCCGGCAGCATATTCCCGTTCTCTATGCGAGTATGTGGTTTCCGAGTGAAGACGCTTGGCTGTAGCTCCGAAACTAACCATAGGATAATCTCGAAAATACTCTCATTGTGATTCCCACGCAGTTACCATGAGCTACAGACATCCTAACCTACCCTGACCATAACCTAACGTAACCTAACCTGACGTGTTCAAGAGTAAAAGCCACATACTCTTCCAGAAAACGGGAATATGCGACCTGGCAGTGCATGAAGAGGGAGCACTCGTGACGCCCCAGTGTGCCCCGCTACCGTCACCCAATATGGCTCTATCCCCGCCCTAAGACCGTAAGACCTGCCATCACGCGCCGCCAGTCCATTGCGGTGGTGCCGTCGAGGCTCAAGTCCCCATCAGTGTCAGGAGCACGGAGGGAGAAAAGATAGCAGGGTGAAGTGCGCCACTATCAGGGTAGAACAAGAAGTAACGGATTCAAGCTGGAAAAGCGTAGATTTAAAAATGAAATAGGGAAAAACTGGTTCACAAATAGGGTGATAAATGATTGGAATGGACTCAGTCGTCAGGTGGTCAGTGCGGAGTCAATAGGGAGCTTTAAAATGAGCTGGATGAATTCATGGATGGGGATGAAAGGTGGATGTAGGTAGTGATAAGTAACAGGAACTACCACGTGTAAGTCTCGCGGCCTCTTGTAGCTTCCTTATTTTTTATGTTCTTATGTTCTACTGCCGAGGTTCAGGCCGCGAGAGAGGCTGAAGGGCATGGCAGTCCTGATTTGCATTCTGACAACAACACAGCACAAGCTGCTGTTTAAATCATTTACAGCACAAAGACAGATCTGCTGAACCCGCGTGCTTAGCCTTTGATCTGGGGAAGGTTGGCGCCCCCCGGGATAGCCACCAGGGTGGCGTTGGCTTGCATTGTGCGAGACTTGTGTTTTTCGCCACCAAGAACGAGATCATTTTGTTCAAGGACGCAGAGGACCAAAGGCTTCACCAACAGTTTTCGCTAGGTGACTCCCAACTCCAGTTTAACCTCTTCAGACCCAGAACGTAATTTCCATTGTATTTTGGGTACCATTAGACGATTTTTAGTGAATATAAACAATATTTTATAGATATGACCTGTTTAGTATCCTTGTCGACTAACTCATTTGGTATATTCAGTTACTTTTCGTAATTTTATGACTCGACAACATTCGATTTTTTATAGCAAAGGAAATATCTGGGCGTGAAGGGTTAAGGTCAAGTTAGAGTTCAAGGATGAAGAGACACGGTATATGAACGCCACCAATCGCAGGGCAGAGCAGGCAGTCATTCGAGCATATGTGAGTGAGAGTCGTCGTGAAATGGAGGGACGTCCAGGACATACTCTCTCTCTCTCTCTCTCTCTCTCTCTCTCTCTCTCTCTCTCTCTCTCTCTCTCTCTCTCTCTCTTCCTTCAATAATCTACTTTATCCTTGCGTTCTCTTCCTATATATAACTCTCCTTCTGTCCATTTCTCTCTCTCTCTCTCTCTCTCTTTCTCTCTCTCTCTCCTCTCTCTCTCTCTCTCTCTCTCTCTCTCCTCTCTCTCTCTCTCTCTCTCTCTCTCTCTCTCTCTCTCTCTCTCTCTCTCTCTCTCTCTCTCTCTCTCTCTCTCTCTCTCTCTTTCTCCGGGACGTGTTCAACAACTCTTTTGTCGGAAACTACTCACGGCCTCTTGTAGCTTCCTTATGTTCTTACGTTCACACTAATACTATAATAAACGCAAATATAATAAAAGTTAATGAGCGGCATCCTCACACGCCTCCCAAATAACCTCGTGGAGACATACATAACACAT
>JACEEZ010020361.1:118902-121402 GCA_016584305.1 Chionoecetes opilio | reverse complement strand
TATCGTAAAGTAAATGAGCATTGATATTGCCCTGCGAATCTATATTATAGTCCCCCGGATCGATTAGTGTTAGTGGTAGCTGTAGTTAGTATACTTCATATCCTATAACATATCTTCACTACGAAACTTCCATGTTCCTATCTTCTTTAGGGACATGGTATCCTTTTCCAACTGTTATCTTACATGTAGTTGATAGTTTGTAGTTCATCAGATACCCTCGTTATGGACCAATAGGTCTCCTGGTGTCTGTTATCTCTATGTAGTCCTATGTATTCCTCCTCCTCCTCCTCCTCCTCTTCCCACGAGACGCCAAACCACAGCCAATATTTAAGATTTCCTCTCCTGCTATCCCTCCCTTTCCCTTTCCTCCAACTTTCCTCTTCCCTTACATCTTCCCTCCATTCTTCATTCTATCTTAAGCATTATTCCCTCTCCCCTTCCCCCCCTTTTCCTTCCCCTTTCCCAAAAAACCCCTTAACCCTTACCGGTTTTGGGTGCCCCCCCCCCTCTCCCCTCTCTCTCTTCTCTCTTTTTCTCTTTTCTCTCCTCTTTCCTCTTTTTCTCTCTCTCTCTCTCTTTCTTCCAAAAGGCCCCTCCTTTTCTCTCTCCTCTTTTCTCCCCCTCTCTCTCTCTTTCCTTTTTTTCTCTTCTTTTTCTTTTTCTCTCTTTTCTTTTCCCCTCCCTTTGCTCTTCTTTTTTTCTCTCTCTCTCTTTTTTTTCTCTCTCCCCTCTCTCCCCTTTCTCCTTTTCTCTCTCCTTTTTCTCTTCCCCCCTCATCGTCCCCCTCTCTCTCTTTTTTCTTTTTGTTTTTTCTCTTTTCCTCTCTCTCTCTTTTCTCCTTTTTCTCTCTCCCCTTCCACGCTGAGGGTAAAGGGGCCCCGTGCAACAGTTCCCTTTTATTGACCTCCCAACGGGGGGGCAAACCCCCCTTAAATCTCTCTCTTTTCTCCTCCTTTTGCCTCTCTCTCTTCCTCCTCTCTCTCCCCTTTCATCCGGGGCCTTTCCCCCTTCCCCTTTTCCCTCTTTTTCTCTCTTTTTCTCCCTCCCCTCCCTCTCTCTCTCTCTCCTCTTTTCTCTTCATCTCATCTCTCTCCCTCCTCGCTCTCCTCTCGTTCCCTCCCCTTTTTTCTTTTTCTCCTCCTCCTTTTTTCTCTCTCTCCGAAGAAGAAAAAGGAAAAGGGGTGGAATGATGGAGGAAAAAAAAACAAAAAAAGAAATAAGGAGGGAAGGATGGAAAAGAGAAGGGGGGAAGAGGAAAGGAAAAAGGAAGGAAAGGAAAGGAAGGAAGGAAGGAAGGAAAAAAGGGAAAGGGAAGGAAGGGAAGGAAGGAAAGGAAGGGAGGAGGAAAAGGAAGGAAGGAAGGAAGGAAAGAAGGAAGGAAGGTAGGAAGGAAGAGGAAGGAAGGGGGAAAAGGAAAGGGAAGGGAAAGGGTAGGAAAGAAGGAAGGAAGGAAGGAAGAGGGAAGGAAGGGGAGGAAGGAAGAAAAGGGATATAGGAAGGAAGGAAGGAAGGAACTGAGGAAGGAAGGAAGGAAGGAAGGAAGGAAGGAAGGAAGGAAGGAAGGAAAGAAGGAAAGGAAGGAAGGTGGGGAAGGGAAAGGGAAAGGGAAAGGATATAGGAGGTCATTGATCAGAAAGCAGGGGAAGGAAAGGGTTGAGAGGCAGTGAAGTGAGAAAACAGGAAGGAAGGAAGGAAGAAAGGAAAATAAATGGAGGAAGGAAGGAAGGGAAGGAAGTATAATGAGGGTCCATGTAGGAGGAGGAGGAGGAGGAGGAGGAGGAGGAGGAGTAAGGCGGACAAAGAGGATAATTTTGTGATATTGGTGGTGGTGGTGGTGGATAAAATGGGGGACGCAGAGGAGGGAGGACAAAGGGAAAGGGAAAGGAGGGAAGGAGGAGGAGAAA
This sequence comes from Chionoecetes opilio, assembly GCA_016584305.1. Classification (NCBI taxonomy): domain Eukaryota; kingdom Metazoa; phylum Arthropoda; class Malacostraca; order Decapoda; family Majidae; genus Chionoecetes; species Chionoecetes opilio. The sequence continues at coordinate 119,498 of JACEEZ010020361.1, read as the reverse complement.
GGAGGAGGAGGAGGAGAAGGAAGAAGGAGGAAGGAGTAAGTAAGTCAGCACAACATCAATGAAAACCGATCCATCACTATTTTTGGACAGGTCAGCAAATGTGGCAATTGTATTATTATGACAAATGGATCTCTCTCTCTCTCCCCTCTCTCTCGTCCCCTCTCTCTCTCTCTCTCTCTCTCCTCTCTCTCTTCTTCTCCTCTCTGCTTTCTCTCCCCGCCCCCCTTTCCCTTTCCTCCCTCCCCCTTTCCCCTCTCTCCTCTCCCATCTCTCTCCCCTCCTCTCACTCTCTTTCTCCTCTTTTCTCCTCCTCTCTCTCTCCCTCTCTTCTCGTCCTCTCTTCCACGTCTCTCTCTCTCTTCTCCTCCCCCCTTTTCTCTCTTTCTCTCTCTCTAACACACACACAGCAGTATCGAAGCACTTCCCCAATACCACCATCACCACCATCACCACCACCACCACCGCCACTAATGGAATGAGGTGACAGAAACACACCTAGCTGTACTCCACTACCTCGTATTTCCACTTCCATGTTATTGATGCCCCTCTTACTCAACGTGCTGCTACTACTACTACTACTACTCCATCTACTACTA
>JACEEZ010020361.1:111402-113902 GCA_016584305.1 Chionoecetes opilio | reverse complement strand
CATTTTTGCGGGAAATCTGACGGAGAAAAAGAATAAAGCCAAAAAAATTCTTGAGCTGCTATTAAATGGGAGAAAAAAATAATTACGTATGAGAGGAAATTAAATAAATGGCGTGAAATTCGTGAGCGCTTAATGAATACTCGTGCCACCAAGCTGCTTGATTCCGCCTTTACTTTTGCAACGGAAAGTAATACTATGAAGAGGCCGTTAGGAAGCAGAATAATCTCTCGACTGTGTTCATGTAATACAACCATGTAAGCTTTGTGCAAACTTTTTGTAACGTAAAGTATATAGTCCCTTCCTTTAATTATGATAGTGTGTGTGTGTGTGTGTGTGTCTGTGTGTGTGTGTGTCTGTATGTGTGTGTGTGTGTGTGTGTGTGTGTGTGTGTATGTGTGTGTGTGTGTGTGTGTGTGTGTGTGTATGTGTGTGTGTGTGTGTGTGTGTGGTGTGTGTGTGTTGTGTTGTGGGTGTGTTGTGTGTGTGTGTGTGTGGGGTGTATGTGTGTGTGTGTGTGTGTGTGTGTGTTGTGTGTGTGTGTGTGTTGTGTATGTGTGTGTGTGTGTGTGTGTGGTGTGTGTTTTTGTGTGTGTGTGTGTGTGTGTTGTGTGTGTGTGTGTGTGTGTGGTGTGTGTGGTGTGCGTGTGTGGGGTGTGTGTGTGTGTTTATTCACCCATGATCTTGTCCACTCGAGTCGGACTCCCGATCTCCAGCTTCACCCTCTCAGTGCGAGTTTGGAGCTCATTATTACCGATCTTTGGGTAATGCTGGGACGTCACACACCACACACACCCATCCCCTTGCTCAAAGGGGACAGTAAACGCCCGAATTTGTCAATGAAAAATCCCCGGGAGCAGCGAGGATTCAAACCGACTGACATATAATGGAAGGCCAGCGCGCTATCCACTGGACCATCGGGACGGTTGTGTGTTTGTGTGTGTGCATACATACATGCACACACACACACGTATGCAAAGGCACGTACACATCTTTCATATATACTTTCCGGAATTTTTTGTAGATATTGTGTGTGTGTGTGTGCATGTGTGTGTGTGTGTGTGTGTGTGTGTGTGTGTGTGTGTGTGTGTGTGTGTGTGTGTGTGGTGTGTGTGTGTGTGTGTGTGTGTGTGTGTGTGTGTGTGTGTGTGTGTGTGTGTGTGTGTGTGTGTTAGTGATGGACCGAATATTCGCATGCGCATTCGCAATTGCGAATATTCGCATGTTTTTTCAATATTCGCATTCGCACTCGCATTCGCACTCCTCCTCGTAGATGTTTGCGAATATGCAAATATTTTGCCCAAATCAATAAACTTACAAATATAAGAAAAAAATAACAACTGAACATAATATTACACAAGCAAACATGTAAATAAATTAATAGTTTAGCCAAGTGTTAGTTAAAAGAATGGGATAAGGAGGCGTAGTTGTAGGCTAGGTCATAGTCCCTCGAACACTACCTCCATCCTCCAACAGAGTGGCAGCCGCTACTATCAAGGTCACTGTTACTGAACTCAACTCTTTGCCTCGTGCGCCATACTGCAGTAAGCATGTACGTGCTCTTCTCTGTCACCCACGAGCAAAATCAACTTTCTTTGAAGAACAGTAGTGCAGCAGCCTACTGCGTAAGTCCAGTCCAGTCACACCAATGTAGTTTGGGATTACGTATTTCGAGATTATCTCGAATGACATTGCGAAGCGTAAACTTTGCAATAATAATTATTCATGTAAGATATTATCATGTAATAAGTATTCGTGTAAGAATGGGTCATCGTCCCACAACATGGAAACATTGAAAATTGAATGGCACTTACTTTACCGTAGATAACACGTAAGTCGCCAGGACAACGTTTCTTTTTCATTTACAAAGTCTGGTGGCGTTAATACTTACATTTATACATTCATGATTTCTGGAAAGTTAGAAGGGCCTATCTGGAGAGTCTGTGTCATTTTGTGTCTTCATATGATTGTGTCCCTATTATGGTAAAAAATGAACAAATTATTAAAAATAAAACCGAGTGGGCGCCGTGGTAACGGGCTAAAACCCAAGGTCGCCTCTAGTGTCTATGTTTAGTGCCTCCCGCCGTAGTCGTCGCCCGAAAAAAAACGAGTAGGGAAATTTGAAAAAACCCTCTATACTTGCAGATACAAAGTATAAAACTACGATAAAACAGGGTAGATTATACAGTCATGATATAAACTACTGTGTATCATCTTCAGTGGCACATAAAAATGAGTAGTGATGCTATGATTCGCAATATATGGCGCCTGGCCCACATTAGTGCAGGTGGCGACTATGCTGTTATCTACGGTTTGGCAAATTTATATTTTTATGGCTGAACTCTTCCCAAAACATGCAAAATATTTCAGTACCTGTATGATATCAAAAATAGGTATTACTTGAAATATTATGTAAAATTCGCAATTCGCATTCGCATTCGCGAATATTAAAACCAAATATTCGCATTCGCGAATACGGAAAATAGACATTCGGTCCTTGGGG
>JACEEZ010020361.1:91208-105000 GCA_016584305.1 Chionoecetes opilio | reverse complement strand
CACCAGTCGTTGTAACAACTGCCACACTTTATTTATGGTCGAACCGACAGTTTAATTGCTGGTGGTTAAACTCTCCACAGTTGTAACAACCGACTTTTCTACCTTGCTGTTCTCGGTGTCGGGGGTAATGATCACGACCGCCGGGTGCACCGTTCACGTCCTTATATTCGGGGCGGTAGTTGGCCGAGGTGGGGGGCAGGGACGGAGTGTGGTGAGGGCGGGTGGGTTGGTGAGCATAGGGTGCGACAGAGTAGGAGTTGGTGAGAGGAGGAGGGGGAAAGCATAAAACAACGCTGAAACAGGGTAGATTATACAGTCATGATATAAACTACTGTGTATCATCTTCAGTGGCACATAAAAATCAGTAGTGATGCTATAATTCGCAATATATGGCGCCTGGCGACATTAGTGCAGGTGGCGACTATACTGTTATCTACGGTAGACATTCATATTTTTATGGCTGAACTCTTACAATACATGCAAAATATTTCAGTTACCTGTATGATATCAAAAATAGTGTATTACTTGAAATATTATGTAATATTCGCAATTCGCATTCGCATTCGTGAATATTAAAACCAAATATTCGCATTCGCATTCGCATTCGCGAATACGGAAAATAGACATTCGGTCCATCACTACTGCACACTCATATAAAGCATCAGATATCATCTTGGTGGAGACAGTAATATCCTCTCTTATATCGGGAATATTCACGTGTGCAATGTTTGAAGCAAAATATGCCTATCTATATTAACAAATCTGATTGGCTTTCTAATCAAGGCACTCCTTGTTGTATTGCCATGCAGCGCTGCGTGATCCCCCAAAGATGCTGCTCTGACTAGCAAACTATCCAAGTCTACCCTTGTGCGTGACACAGATACAGTGATTGGAGCATGATCTGAAGGGAGATCAGCGCGCTGTATAACAGAAAAATCACTGAGATGCTGAAGCATGCATGAAGACGCAACACATGTGTCGAGTTCGGACACCCATGCGTCACGCTTCCTGTAAGTGTTCTTTCCAATAAAATGCTTATCACATGTCTTTAGGTTATTCACAACTATGAGATTATTGTCTATACATATGGTTAATAAGAACTCCTCTGCATTGTCATTAGCCACACTGACACAATCTTCAGTATCAGGGTATGATATGTTAATACCTGGCATCTCACAAAAGGTCCCTAACTCTCGCACTGCCTTCCCGAATCTAGCGTTCATGTCGCCCATTAGTAAGCATCTGCTTGTCTTATGATTAAATCTGATTTTTTCATGAATAGCAGCAAAAGCATAATGTGAGTAATACTGAGAGTCACTCGGAGGAATATAGCACACCCTCCTCACCTCGGAGCCGCACACACACACACACACACACACACACACACACACACACACACACACACACACACACACACACACAAACACACACACACACACACACACACACACACAACACACACACACACACACACACACACACACACACACACACACAAACACACACACACACACACACACAATCAATCAATATAGTCATGCATAACAAATGTAGACCTATATGTAGAATATGTAGAATATGTGTGAAATATGTAGAACAATATATATGCAGTAAGACATAAAGTAATCATGATTGAGTGAATCTACCGTAAAGATATCTCTCTATACAACTACCAGTCATTTTGTATTTTTTTTTTTTTTTTTTTTTTTTTTTTTTCTATTTTTTCATTGTTGTTATCTATATAGAGTTATAGACCAGTGTTACCACCTCACTCCTTCACCTCACAGGGCGCTCAATAGTCTGCATCGGCCAGCGAGATGGTTGAGAACTCTCCCTCTGCGCCGCCGATGCACACCACGCACTGGAGGCTGTCTGGCGCGGCGGGAGGCAAGGCCAGGCGGGCGGGGGGAGGGAGGGCCGGGAGATGCGAGAAGGGCCCCTCAGCCTCACCCTCCCGCCCCTCCATAACCACCACCTCCACCAGCTCGTTTTCGTCGTCGGTGTTGTCATCGTCGGTGTCGTCAGAGTCGGTGTTGTCTTCCTCGTCGCCGCTGCCGCAGAGAACCCTGACGAGTGTCACCAGGAGAAGGCCCTGCAGGCACCACCACCAGTAATCCAGGGTGTCCACTGCCTGCAGGAAAGACAGGCCAAGAGCGTCCACCACGGGCCGCACCTGCAGGCCGTACAGGACGTGCAGGGCGTACCGTGCCCGGTCGTCGCTCCATGTGAAGTGAGCGACGTACCAGAGGTGACACAGGCCCTTGGCGCGGGACGGCAGGAGGCGGCAGAGGGCCAGGAGGGGCAGCGTGGAGCATAGAAGCAATCCTCCCCAGACCAGCTCCCTCAACACCTCCCCCTGTGTAGCCCCGGCAGGCGGGTCCTGGTGGTGGTGGCGGCGGGACCCGTACATGAGCGTGGTGACGTACTCGTCCAGGTGCTCTGCGGCGGCTGGGTCGTCGTGGTGGAGGTGGTGGCCGTAGATGATTGTGGCCACGTCCCCCGCCAGCACCAGCAGCAGCAGGGCGGCGTAGAGCACTGTCAGGACTGTGTGAAGCTTGGGACACATTTTGGTCATCCCAAGATCACTTTGCTGTTTTGTCAGTCGCGACATAGGAGGCCACGGAGGAAATAAAAAAATTGGAGTTGGCAACATGACCTAATAAGGATATGGTTGGAGTTAAGAAGAATAGAACCAAACACCATAGATCCTACCTGTCTCTAACTCCTACCTCACCCTTATTATATCAGTACTTTAACGTTCTCATCTGTTTTCATATTGGAACTTATTCTTCTTAACTCCAACCTCACCAATGTTTCTTCTCACTCATTGGTTGAGTCTCCGCCAAGAATCAGCTCCAACCTCATTAAGGTCCATTTTCAATCAATCGTCCTTCTCCTGCTCCTGCTCCTCCTTCTCCTGCTCCTCCTCCTCCTCCTCCTCCTCCTCCTCCTCCTCCTGCTCCTGCTCCTCCTCCTCCTCCTCCTGCTCCTCCTTCTCCTGCTCCTCCTCCTGCTCCTGCTCCTTCTGCTCCCCCTTCTCCTGCTCCTGCTCCTCCTGCTCGTCCCCCTCCTCCGCCTCCTACTCCTCATTCACCTGCTCCTCCTTCTGCTCCTCGTGATGCTCCTCCTGCTCCTGCTCCTCCTCCTGCTCCTCCTTCTCTTGCTCCTCCCCCTCCTGCTCCTCCTTCTCCTGCTCCTCCTCCTGCTCGTCCTCCTCCTGCTCCTCTGCTCCTCCTTCTCCTGCTCGTCCCCCTCCTGCTCCTCCTCCTCCTGCTCCTGCCCCTCTTCCTCCTGCTCCGGCTCCTCCTTCTCTCACCTGTTTTCACAGTATTGGGAGAGTCAGGCTCGTAGGACCTGTATTCCTTGGTCTTTATCATTATCATCTTTATTATTATCTTTAATATCTTTATTATACGTATTATTATATATATATATATATATATATATATATATATATATTCAATTCAAAATTCAATTCAAAATTCTTTTATTGTCATGAACATATACACAATATATATATTGACTTAATTTCTTCATTGTTACATGGCAATGAGGACTGATACCTACTGGTATATTTTGCCCTCCTATTCTATATAATAACTGTATTAAATTATTAGAAGGCTAAATCTAATTTTCTTAAATGTTCTATTGTATGTTACATCCTAACACAAAAAATAAATATAAAACATAATTTACATGGTCATGAAATATTTCTTAATTCTGTATTTATAAGTTGATAATGAGCAATGATGGTCTATAGTTGTTAATACCTCGTTCCATATACGTGTTCCTTTATATCTAAATGTTCTGTGTATCATTGTTGTTCTGCCTTGTGGTACACGAAGGTTGCCTCTCTGTCTGATGACAGATATGATTGATATGAGCATGTAAAGAGAGAGAGAGAGAGAGAGAGAGAGAGAGAGAGAGAGAGAGAGAGAGAGAGAGAGAGAGAGAGAGAGAGAGAGAGAGAGAGAGAGAGAGAGAGAGAGAGAGAGAGAGAGAGAGAGAGAGAGAGAGAGAGGAGCCCCACACCACCCTCCTCTTGGTCACATCACCGGCAGGTGTCTCGGTGGGTTTTGCTGCTCTAATGCGTCTCTGATTGCCTGTTTCCCCTTAAGCAGACAATTAGAGGGGCTTGTGAGACTACCGGAGGACTATCCCAGTACCGCCTTAGACTATTAGTGAAGAGCCAATTAGGATATAATGAAACCACGAGGCTTCCTGAATCATCTACTCTAGCCCTGATAACACACACACACACACACACACATGGTAACGAGGGTGGTGATAATACACGTGATTTGCCGCCGCCACCCACTCAAGGGGCTCGAAATGTCCCTAAATTTCCCTAGTCGTCCCTAGTCAATTGGCCAATCACCACACTGATGACATCTCTGCTTTTTGTGAACGTCAAGCAATCAGGGTTTTCTTGCTGCTACAGTTACCGTTTTTGTCAACAGACTGTCACCATGCTCCCCTCCCTCCCTTCCTCTCCCTGTTAACCATCGCCTCTTTCTCTTCTCCTTCTCTTTCTCTCCTTCCTCTGTTCCCTCTCCCTTCCTCTCCCTATTAACCATCCTCTCATCCTCTTCTCCTTCTCTTTCTCTCCTTCCTCTCCCTTCCTCTCCCTATTAACCATCCTCTCTTTCTCGCAGTCTCCTTCTCCTTCTCTCCTTCATCTCCTCCCTCATCCTTCCTCTCCCTGTCAACCATTCCCGCTTCCTCTTCTCCTTCTCTCCTTCCTCTGCTCCCTCTCCCTTCTTCTCCCTGTTAACCATCCTCTCTTCCTCTTCCTCTCCTCTTCTCTTCCTCTCCTCTTCTCCCTCTCTCTTCCTCTCCCTGTTAACCATTCTCTCTTCCTCTCCTTCTCTTTCTCTCCTTCCTCTCCTCCCTCTCTCTACCTCTCCCTGTTTACCATCCCCTCTTCCTCTTCTCTTTGTCTCCTTCCTCTGGTCTCTCTTCCTTCCTCCTCCAACGTCAGTCAGTCATTTTATTTTGTCCTTGAATATCCTGATGACTAGGAAGAATTGTTATGCTATCCGCGGCGTTCCCTTTGAAGGTCTCTAGGTGTGTGTGTGTGTGTGTGTGTGTGTGTGTGTGTGTGTGTGTGTGTGTGTGTGTGTGTGTGTGTGTGTGTGTGTGTGTGTGTGTGTGTGTGTGTGTGTGTGTGTGTGTGTGTGTGTGTGTGTGTGTGTGTGTGTGTGTGTGTGTGTGTGTGTGTGTGTGTGTGTGTGTGTGTGTGTGTGTGTGTGTGTGTGTCATCGTGGGAAAAAAAGACAACTTCCAACTACCTTCCGTCAACGTTAATCTTTTTTTTTCCTGCGCGTGTGATTTACATGTTGTTTTTAGGAGGCAGGTGGAGGTGGGTGGTAATTTGGTAAACATTACAGAACTTTATATTCGTTGAGTCTCCCCTTCGCTGCTGGTTTTACGAGCAAATATCCGGCTGGAAGAGCGAGGGGATAGGTGGTTAACGGAGAGACGGATGGATAGGACCAGGGAGGAGGAAGAGAGGAGGGAGGAGTGGCCAGGCTTTGGAGAGGAGGAAGGAAGGGAAGAGGAGGAAGGGGGTCAGTACTTGTGGTTGCAATCTGTCATACCTCGTGACAATAATGTTTAAAATTGCATGTAGTGAAGGAAGAGTGAAGGAGGAAGCTTACGTATGAAAAAATAATAATAATAATAAATGTAAGCGTGTTGAATGACCATACATTTGAAGCCGACGAGTCACCTGATCTATACATACATTCATACATATTTTTCTTCCTCCTCCTCCTCCAAGGATTTAGGTGTCATCATCAGTAATGATCGCACCATCCAATGATCGCACCCTCAATGAACCAGTCCGCATTGCCTAGCTGCCAGTAAAAAGGCGAATATGATGTTGGGCTTCATTAAACGCAACTTTGAGCATAAAACTCCGAAAGTAATGACACAATTATACACGTCCTTGGTTAGGCCGCACTTAGAATATGCCGTTCAATTCTGGTCGCCTTGTTTCGTAAATGATCAAGCCAAATTGGAATCAGTGCAAAGAAGAGCAACCAAACTAATTCCATCTCTGCGAAATTCATCTTATGAAGAGAGACTGCGGAAACTTAATATGTTTTCCTTAAAGGATCGTAGAGTCCGTGGGGACTTGATAGAAACCTTTAAGATCCTAAAAGGATTTGATGTCATTAATCAAGAGAACCTATTCGAGCTTTCTCCTCAAGTGACAACAAGAAATAACGGTTTAAAACTAAACGGTCAACGTTGCATCACTGATCTCCTTAAAAATTATTTCAATGTTAGAGTTGTTGATCGATGGAACAAGTTACCAGCAAATGTTATCGAAGCCAGCACAATAACTACATTTAAAAACAGACTTGACGCGCACTGTAAAGTAAATGGGTATTGATAGTGCCCTGCGAATTCATAGTATAGTCCCCCGGATCGATTAGTGTTAGTGGTAGTTGTAGTTAGTATATTTAATATCCTATCATTCTTCACTACGAAACTTCCATGTTCCTATCTTCTTTAGGGACATGGTATCATTTTCCAACTGTCCTCTTACATGTAGTTGATAGTTAGTAGTATGTAGTTCAACAGATACCCTAGTTATGGACCAATAGGTCTCCTGGTGTCAGTTATTCCTATGTATTCCTATGTATTCCTCCTCCTCCTCCTCCTCCTCCTCCTCATCATCATCAGCTTCATCATCCTACTATTCCTCCTATGATCGGTATGTTTGAGGAAGAAGTTAATTGAAAGGAGCCTCATTTTCTTATGTATTTATTTACTTTCTTATTTCTTATGTAATTTCCTGTATACATTATAAAAGTGTTACATAGTTCAGCAAATACCATAGTAATAGATAAAGCGGTCTCCTGGTATGCTCTTTGTTATGGTCTCCTATTATAAGTCTTGTCTCATATTCTCCCTAAAACAGTCGTGCAACTTTCCCCACCATTCAATACATTTCACCATCAAACTATGCCACCAACACCATTCATCACCCCTCCTCACCCTCACCACCACCATCACCATCATCAGCTTTCACCACCAGCTTCACTCCCTCGTCAACGAAATCTTTTATTTTTGTGAGTGTTTATTTTCTTGTCACATGGCATCACACAACACCACCATCATCACCACAACCCGCTATTACCCCCACAATTGCCATCATCAACACACATACACGCTACACATACTAAATATCTCACCAGCCTCTCTCTTTACCTCTTCTCTATCTCATTGTCTCTTTCTCCTCTTCTCACTAAGCCTCTCTCTCTTTATCCTCTCATTCTCTATCTCTCTTCTTCTCTCCTCAACTAACTCTAACCCACCAATCACGCTGATCGTGTACGAAAAACCGCGAAAACCCACGAAAAACCACGAAAAACTACGAAAAAAACACGAAAAAACACGAAAAACCACAACCACAAATAACTTAACCATCTCAAAAAATAGATACATATATAAAAAAAAACCGCTCAGATACATATAAGTGTCAACCACAAGCAACCAACACCGCAGCAAACTCTTCAACCGGCCTGCATCACCACACGCCCACCCACCCACACCCACCCACCCACAACCACCCACCCACCCACACCCACACACACACACACACACACACACACACACACATACACCTCCCCCCCCGACCCTTCTGCCTCCACCCGTTCAGTCCAAGCAATCTCCCGGAGGCCACTTTGCTTATTACAGGTGGTTGTGGGTGGCGAGGGTACTCAGGTGGTAACTCTAGCTGTGTTTTACGACGCGTCAAGTGGCTCTACTTCCGCCGGCGCCTGCCTTATTGCTTGTGTTGCCGCGGGGCTTGGAGGATGAGAGAGAGAGAGAGAGAGAGAGAGAGAGAGAGAGAGAGAGAGGAGAGAGATTAGTGAAGTAAATTATATGACTATTTTTCTGTCTCATCATCACTTGCGACAAAGAAAATAAAAGTCTGGAGAGAGAGAGAGAGAGAGAGAGAGAGAGAGAGAGAGAGAGAGAGAGAGAGAGAGAGAGAGAGAGAGAGAGAGAGAGAGAGAGAGAGAGAGAGATTTAGTGAAGTAAATTATATGACTATTTTTCTGTCTCATCATCACTTGCGACAAAGAAAATAAAAGTCTGAGAAGAGAGAGAGAAGAGAGAGAGAGAGAGAGAGAGAGAGAGAGAGAGAGAGAGAGGAGGAGAGAGAGGAGAGAGAGAAGGAGAGAAGGAGAGAGAGAAGAGAGAGAGAGAGAGAGAGAGAGAGAGAAGAGGAGAGAGATGAGAGAGAAGAGAGAGAGAGAGAGAGAGAGAGAAGGAGAGAGAGAGAGAGAGAGAGAGAGAGAGAGAGAGAGAGAGAGAGAGAGAGTAAATAGGGAGAGGAAAAATTCAACGAGTGGTCATCATGTGTGTGAAATTCCACGCTCTTGATTTCAGAGATAAGACCAGGAGTGTTTTGTGCAGCGTTTTTCCATCATTTCTTTTTATCTCTGCCGCTCGTCTAAACCGCCAGATCCCCGAATAACATCTGTCTCTGTATGTCTTCCTTAACCCTCCTCTACGTCTTTTTTCCCCACATATTATTAGTGCCGACAACCCCATTACAGCCTAGCCAAGAACTGTACATAGGGTCTTGTGTGTTTACTTTCTGGGGCACCAACAGCTACTCTACAGGGCTTCTCATTGGTCCCTGCCCCGCCCCGCATCATCCCGCCCCGTCCTGCCCCGACTCAACCGGTCCCGCCCCGTCTCTCCCGCTTCAGCCTCACGTCGTGGGTGTCATATTAGTGATTTAGTGAGATCAACATCCGCCTCACTCACTTTTCGTGCCGTCAATACCACCACCTCATCCACCCTCGAAAATGCCACGGCGTAACTCTAACACTACTACCACCACTACCACCACCATCACCACAACCACCACCACCACTATCACCACCATCACCACAACCACCACCACCACCACTACCACCTACCATCACCACACCACCACCACCACCACTATCACCACCACCTCCCCCATCACCACCACCACAACTATCACCACCACCACCACTATCACCACCACCACCACCTCCCCCACCACCACCACCACCACTATCACCACCACCACCACCACTATCACCACCACCACCAACACCACTATCACCACCGCCACCAACATTACCACCACCACCACACTACACCACCACCACCACTATCACCACCACCACCACCACTATCACCACCCCTCCCCCATCACCACCACTACCACTATCACCACCACCACCACTATCACCACCACCACCACCACTATCACCACCCCTCCCCCATCACCACCACTACCACTATCACCACCACCACCACCACTATCACCACCACCTCCCCCATCACCACCACCACCACTATCACCACTACCACCACCACCACCACCACTACCACCACCATCACCACAACCACCACCACCACCACTATCACCACCACCTCCCCCATCACCACCACCACCACTATCACCACCACCACCACTATCACCACCACCACCACCACTATCACCACCCCTCCCCCATCACCACCACTACCACTATCACCACCCATCACCACCACTACCACTATCACCACCACCACCACCACTATCACCACCACCACCAACACCACTATCACCACCGCCACCAACATTACCACCACCAACACCACTACCACAAGACAACACGCCTTTACTGCTTCTTTTTTCATCAACGGATATAATATTCTAGCCACAACGCGACCACACTCTCCCTCCCCCTCACCCCCGTCGTTTCTCCAGGCGTTTCCCGAATCATAAAGCACCACACCGTTTTTTTCCGTGTCTCGCTTCATATCTTACACGTGTTACGACGCTCAATGCTCCGCCGTTCACTCTTCAAGACGATGAAAACACAGAATGACAAGTGATTTCTTTGAAGCACTGTAATCGCATCATCTTTTTTTGAAGCACTGTATTTGTATCATATTTCTTTGAAGCACTGTATTTGCATCATCTTTCTTTGCAGCACTGTATTCGCATCATCTTTCTTTGCAGCACTGTATTCGCATCATCTTTCTTTGAAGCACTGTATTTGCATCATATTTCTTTGAAGCACTGTATTCGCATCATATTTCTTTGATGCACTGTATTTGCATCATATTTCTTTGAAGCACTGTACATATTCGCATCATATTTCTTTGAGGCACTGTATTTGCATCATATTTCTTTGAGGCACTGTATTCGCATCATCTTTTTGTTTACATTATAACGTGAACGCTACGTATACCCCAGTGCCCGAAGCTAACAAGGAAAATTGACAATAATACTTTTGACGCGAACTGTGATGGTCGCACACGAAAACATTTTTGTCTGAAAGCCGAAATGTAGTCCAAAAAAAAAAAAAAAAAAAAAAAAAAACAGCACCACCACCACAAAACCAACAACACAACAACAACATCAGCAACAACAAGAACAACAGATAACAGAAAAATTTTTGTCTGAAAGCCGAAATGTAGTCACAACAACAACAACAACACAACAACTACAACAACAACACCAATAACAATAATAATAACAATAACAACAAAAACATCTCGCAACAAACCAAGTGTCTGATCACCTTCCGCGTCGTAGCATTAAACAAATACATTTACAACTAAATAAATTAATGAATAAAACAGGAAAGTGAGGGGAAGTTTCATCAGGAGAACAGAACACTAATTAAAACAGTCTGAAACGAAACCTTTCTAGTCATTTGTTGCGGAGACCCAGAATTCTTTATTTATGTAAACCCTGCAACGGCTGGCTCCCCTCCATGCACGAGGGGCGTGTTGAGAGAGAGAGAGAGGGAGAAAGAGAGAGAGAGAGAGAGAGAGAGAGAGAGAGAGAGAGAGAGAGAGAGAGAGAGAGAGAGAGAGAGAGAGAGAGAGAGAGAGAGAGAGAGAGAGAGAGAGAGAGAGAGAGAGAGAGAGAGAGAGAGAGAGAGAGAGAGACAGAGAGAGAGAGACAGAGAGAGACAAGCAGAGAGAGAGACAAACAGAGAGAGAGACAGACAAAGACAGAGATAGAGATAGAGAGAGAGGGAAAAAGAAGTTAATACTAATAATAAAGTTGTATTGGCAGGGAAAGAGGAGCTATGTTGGGAAAGGAAGGAACTGTGTTAGGTAGGAAAGGAGAAGATCTTTTAGTAGGGAAAGGATTTGTGTTACTGAAATGAGGAACCGAATTGAGGTAACAAATGTGACAAAGCTTTATCAGTACGAGCTACAGTATACAGTGGCGAGAGGCGAGCATCGGTCAGGAAGGTTATCCCAGGCAACACAGGCATCCCTGAGGGTGTCACGTGTTGGTTTATGGAACTGTCGCCGATAGGAACTCTCGCCGAAACACCAACCCAGAACTCTCGCCGACATCGGAACAGTCGCCGGCGTGTAAATTTTCGGCAACAGTTCAACTTGTAATATATGGAAAGGAATCTAACCTAACCTAACCACATATAGTAGCCTAACTATTCAGGCTATTGTTGGTATTTAATCCCTTAATGCAGAAACACGGGTAATGGGAACACTCGCCGACGTGAAAAATAGGAACACTCGTCGACGTCGGTGAGTGTTCCTATCGGCGACAGTTCCAGGTACCGCGTGTTGAGGGACGGGGAACTAAAAGGCTGAGGTCCTGGGCGAGGCGTTAGGAGGATCGGAAAGGGCATTGCATTCACAGACCTGACTGGTGCTGCGGGGAGCGGGAAGGGTGGCATTTTGTGTTGTTTTGTGCACCGCGTCCTTACAGTTACTTGCCACCCTGAATCCCTCTTGCACCCCTCAGTTGGACACACACACAACACACACAGACACACACACACACACACACACACACACACTCACACACACACACACACACACACACACACACACATTGATGAGGAGAGAGGGATGGTGGGTGTGGAGGGAATGGCGGGTGATGGAGGGGATGGGGAGGGATTGGTAGGGGTGGTAGGGGGAGAGGGATGGTGGGTGTGGAGGGAATGGGTGGTGGAGGGAATGGGGTGGTGGAGGGGATGGTGGGTGGTGGAGGGGGATGGTGGAGGGGATGGTGGGTGGTGGAGGAGATGGTGGGTGGTGGAGGGGATGTGGGGATGGTGGGTGGTGGAGGGGATGTGGGTGGTGGAGGGGATGGTGGGTGGTGGAGATGGTGGGTGGTGGAGGGGATGGGGGTGGAGGGGATGTGGGTGGTGGGGGGGATGGTGGGTGGTGGAGGGGATGGTGGGTGGTGGAGGGGATGGTGGGTGGTGGAGGGGATGGTGGGTGGTGGAGGGGATGGTGGGTGGTGGAGGGGATGGTGGGTGGGGGGAGTGGGGGTGGATGGTGGGTGGGTGGTGGAGGGATGGTGGGTGGTGAAGGGGATGGTGGGTGGTGGAAGGGATGGTGGGTGGTGGAGAGGATGGTGGGTGGTGGAGGGGATGGTGAGTGGTGGAGGAGATGGTGGGTGGTGGAGGGGATGGTGGAGGCGATGGTGGAGGGGATGGTGGGTGGTGGGGGGGATGGTGGGTGGTGGAGGGGATGGTGGGTGGTGGAGGGATGGTGGGTGGTGGAGAGGATGGTGGGTGGTGGAGGGGATGGTGAGTGGTGGAGGAGATGGTGGGTGGTGAGGGGATGGGGAGGCGTGGTGGGGGATGGGGGTGGTGGAGGGGATGGTGGGTGGTGGAGGGGATGGTGGGTGGTGGAGGGATGGTGGGTGGTGGAGGGGATGGTGGGTGGTGGAGGGGATGGTGGGTGGTGGAGGGGATGGTGGGTGGTGGAGGAGATGGTGGGTGGTGGAGGGGATGGTGGGTGGTGGAGGGGATGGTGGGTGGTGGAGGGGATGGTGGGTGGTGGAGGGGATGGTGGGTGGTGGAGAGGATGGTGGGTGGTGGAGGGGATGGTGGGTGGTGGAGGGGATGGTGAGTGGTGGAGGAGATGGTGGGTGGTGGAGGGGATGGTGGAGGCGATGGTGGAGGGGATGGTGGGTGGTGGAGGGGATGGTGGAGGGGATGGTGGGTGGTGGAGGGGAGGGAGGATGGTGGAGGGGAGTGGGCGGGACATCGCGATCAGAAGGCACATCAATTTTGCACTGGCGGAACGACGGCAGCACCTTCGGTAAAACTCGGGTAAGTGGTATCTGGCGGCAAAGGTCAGGTGTAAATGTTTGAGGGGCTCCGTATAGACTGCCGGCCCTCTCCACCCCGTGACGCCCCGCCCCGCCCCGTGATCAACACCACAACCTCCACTTCATTAATGTTGCGTCAACCTCGACAAGGGCGCCGCGCAGGATGATAATTTGGGTGTCACCATGCTTCTTCTGGACACAAAAAGATGCACGTACAGAGTAAGGCTGATAATGTCACTCCCTCCACTCCCTCTGACCAGCGTGTGCCTGAAACCTATAACCACACACGTAAATACCACATAAAACTTCTAACCACGCAAGTAAATACCACATAAAACCTATAACCACGCAAGTAAATACCACATAAAACCTCTAACCACGCACGTAAATACCAGATAAAACCTCTAACCACGCAGTGAATACCAGATAAAACCTCTAACCACGCAAGTAAATACCACATAAAACCTCTAACCACGCACGTAAATACCACATGAAACCTTAACCACCAGACACATAAATAAACCACCACTGAAACCACATAAAACCTATAACCACGCACGTAAATACCACATAAAACCTCTAACCACGCACGTAAATACCACATGAAACCTCTAACCACGCAACGTAAATACCACATGAAACCTCTAACCACGCACGTAAAATACCACATTTAAACCTCTAACCACGCACGTA
>JACEEZ010020361.1:73708-76208 GCA_016584305.1 Chionoecetes opilio | reverse complement strand
ACCACAAAATATACCATAACAAAACAAAAAGAAAACAAATCCGGACGCGTTCCCCCACCGAATTACTTTTACTCATCGGCAAAAACAACCCGTCAGTCCCTCAGTTAACTATGTACATACACTCCAAGCCACGAGGAACAAAGGTCATGCATAATTCAGGCAGGTAAAGATAATGACACGTACAGGTGTATGTAAGTAAACGGTGTGTCATTACGGGGTGTGTGTCAGGTGGGGTGTGAAGAGCAAGGCGACACGCGCGGGGTAATGACGGGCTTAGCGGCGGCCAACGCAATGATCTCAGGTTGTGTGAAGACGTGAAGCTACCTAATGCTTGGGTGTGAATGCTGACTGAATAGCAAAGTTTGTAGGTATTTCGTGTAAGTATTTCACCGCTTATTGATCTGGTGTAAGCATCGCGTAATGTGTAGGTGTGTCAGGTTTGAGAATGTCAAGTGGAGTATCTGTGAACACCAGTGCGCGTTGATATATAATAACTACCATTTGATGTTACTTACCAGTGTGTGTGTTGAGGTAAACTTTAAAGTCAGTTTTTATAAAGGTATTGATCGAGGAGTAAGTGGCGGCGTGAGACGTGTCATTTACATACTAGATTTAGGAAAGATTTAGGGCATGTGTACTTATGCCTTGGAGACGATTACCTCACCACTCAGGTATACGACTCAAGGTGATGACAGGTGATGATGTGATGATGATATGATTACCCTAAGAGTACCTCAATATTATAAGGTAGAGAATATGTTGGGCTATTTAAGTCATCATCAAACAAACTCAGAAAACAAGGGAGAGAGAGGCGGTAAAGAAATACCAAAAATTGATTTAGATTAGGTTAGGTTAAGTTAGGTTAGGTTAGATTAGGTTAGGTTAGGTTAGGTTAGATTAGGTTAGGTTAGGTTAGATTAGGTTAGGTTAGGTTAGGTTAGGTTAGAGTTAGATTAGATTAGGTTAGGTTAGGTTAGGTTAGGTTAGGTTAGGTTAGTCATCATCAAACAAAGTCTTAGAAAACAAGGTAGGGAGAGGCGGTGAAGAGAGTGTAAGGTTGAGGGAGTGTATTTATGCCTTTGAAGTGACGGGCCTCCAGGTGATTCAGAGTGAGGAAAGCGAGGTGTATTGTGTGCCTGGGGAGTCTGGGTGAAGCCGTAACTGTACTGAGTCTTACGTTTAAACCCCTTGAGACCCAGAACGTAATTTCCATATAATTTGGCCACCACTAAACGATTTTATTAACCCCTTCACACCCAGATTTTTCCTTTGCTATAAAATATTGTATGTTGTCGAGCCATAAAATTACGAAAAGTATCTGAATATACCAAATTAGTTAGTGGACAAGAATACTAAACAGGTCATATCTATAAAATATTGCTTATATTCACTACAAATCGTCTAATGGTAGTCCAAATTACAATGGAAATTACGTTCTGGGCCTCAAGGGGTTAAATATGAGCAATGGTTTCATAGATATGACCTGGTTAGTAGGTACCCTTGTCCATTAGGTAATGTGGTATATGAGTTATTTTTCGTAATTTCATGGCTAACAACAGAAGATTTTATATATCAAAGGGAAAGATCTGGGGGTGAAGGGGTTAACACTACCGAGCGGCCGAGCGGAGAGGAGTCACTACGCTAGCACTCTACGGATAAAACCAGCCATGTTTCAGTTTGTCCAGTTTGTCAGGCAATCAGCACTGAGATGATATTAAATGTTTTTCCAAAGACTATTGTATACAGAGAGAAGAGGAAAAGAAAATATAATGAATGTAGACAAAAGATGGAAGAAGGGGGGGGGGGAGGGGAGAGAGAGAGAGAGAGAGAGAGAGAGAGAGAGAGAGAGAGAGAGAGAGAGAGAGAGAGAGAGAGAGAGAGAGAGAGAGAGAGAGAGAGAGAGGAGAGAGAGAGAGAGGAGAGAGAGGAGAGAGAGAGAGGAGAGAAGGAGAGGAGAGAGAGAGAGAGAGAGAGAGAGAAAAAAAAAAAAATGAGATAAATGGAAAGTAAAAGGAGTTAGAGAATAAAGTCTTCGGTTTTGCCATCGAATACTTTAACGAAATACATGCAATGACACACCAAATCCACGTGACATGCGTTGGAATGACTGATGAATTGCATAAGCCGGGTCAGAAAGAGTATTGATGGCATTAATGTCTTGAGGAAATTGCATGCTTGAATAATTATTATGCTTCGCTATGCTCTCTCTCTCTCTCTCTCTCTCTCTCTCTCTCTCTCTCTCTCTCTCTCTCTCTCTCTCTCTCTCTCTTCTCTCTCTCTCTCTCTCTCTCTCTCTTTCTCTCTCTCTCTCTCTCTCTCTCTCTCATCTCCTCTCTCTCTCTCTC
The DNA here is from genome assembly GCA_016584305.1 of Chionoecetes opilio. Lineage (NCBI taxonomy): Eukaryota > Metazoa > Arthropoda > Malacostraca > Decapoda > Majidae > Chionoecetes > Chionoecetes opilio. The sequence goes on along the minus strand of JACEEZ010020361.1, from coordinate 73,863 downwards.
TCTCTCTCTCTCTCTCTCTCTCTCTCTCTCTCTCTCTCTCTCTCTCTCTCTCTCTCTCTTTCTCTCTCTCCTCTTTCGTATATTTCTTAGTAAAGTTAGCTACGTGACTTCATACATATTACATCATATCTGAGACTTCCAAGCCTTTATGTGTG
>JACEEZ010020361.1:66208-68708 GCA_016584305.1 Chionoecetes opilio | reverse complement strand
AGGAGGAGGTAGACGGGTTCGAACGCGCGCCGGTATCCCTGTGTGGTGGTAAGGTGTAAGTAGTCGTACATATCCCTGTGGTCGATGGTTCCGTCGTTGAGAACTAGGTCTTGGTCTCTGTTGATTACCTGACAAAGCCCCAACCTAACCTAACGTAACCTACGTAACCTAACCTAACTGATTAAAAGATATTGCTGGTATATAATCCCTGTATGTAGAAACACTGGTAAAATCCGATTAAATATACATATTAGGTACTGTAATATCAAGATCATGAACTGGAACTGTCGTGGAAAATAGGAACACTCGTCGACGGCGACGAGTATTCCGGTAGACGAGAGTTCCAGGAACGTATTTACGTACGTACACACCGTGCCAGATCAGGGAGGCTGTGATGAATGCTTACGTTGCACATAGTGATATATGTTCGTATATACATGGTGACACTTCGCAATACAGACCATGGGAATCACAAGACATACTTACATGGTCAGAAGGTTCCTCTATCCACGCTGACACTGCTCAAAATCGTCTCCAAACAAGATTGTGGCGGTGTATCTTTCCTCTGAGCAAGTACAAACACGCTCAAACATTGTCCTTCACTTCACGCTAGAGACACGATTGTTCCTTGCACCACCACCACTACAATCCACACTCACTGACCCACTATACTTGATCATCCCAGTGTATATGCAGGGAGCTTACACACGTGCACTGTGCAGACATGTGCGTGATTACCGCATGGCATCAGGCAGCTGAGAAAAACAATGCTCACCAGATGGAAACAGTAGATAATTGCCATATTAACTTGTATTTGATTTCTGGAGGGAAATTTAAGTACTAAAGATTTAAGAATTTTTGGATTGCGTGTGTTTGTGTGTGTGTATGCGTGCGTGTGTGTGTGTGTGTGTGTAGTGTGTGTGTGTGTGTGTGTGTGTGTCTGTGTGTGTGTGTGTGTGTGTGCGTGCCTGTGCGTGTATGTGTGTGTGTGTGTGTTGGCGCGCGCGCGCGCGCGTGTGTGTGTGTGTGTGTGTGTGTGTGTGTGTGTGTGTGTGTGTGTGTGTGTGTGTGTATGTGTGTGTGTGTGTGTGTGTGTGGTGTGTGTGTGTGTTCTTAAAAGAAAGCTAAGCTAATATTACAACTAACATTGACTCACTCCTGGCTAGGCTATCATCGAGGAATGTGATATATGACTCGCTATGAAAGTCACACACACACACACACACACACACACACACACACACACACACACACACACACACACACACACACACACACACACACACACACACACACACACACACACACACACACACAGACAAAAACAGGCTCATTGCACTGCTAAATATGTGTAGCGAGTAAGGGGATCACCTCTCCACCCTTGGTCATGTAATCCAAGCACTACTAAGAACCACTAATCACCCTGCCAGCAGCCTTGATATACACACCCACCGCCTCGCATCAGTAATATGAGCGTTACTTATTATTTTAACCATACTTATCTCAGCGTGATGCCCTTCCCCACCAAGAAGACTTCGCTATTGCTGAAACGCGACTCAAATCTCTCCTATATACCTTCTTTTATCATTTCTCCTCTCTGTTATTATTGTCATGCACAGGTACAGAACATAATTCAGACTAATAATGATTTCAGATCAGTATGTGTACCAGTCTTTGTTACTTAGCGCGTTACAGCTCATTATTTACAGGTAGATAAGTTATGTTTCCTAACGCTATAAATGATTTTCTGAGGCCTTCTTTGGTGTTGTTCCTAAAGCCACAAAGGAAACCAAGTGAAGCTGAAGCCATGGTGGTAGAAGAAGCGACGGTAGAAGCCACGATCTCTTGTAGCTTCCTTATTTTCATATGTTCTTATGTTCTTCTTATGGTGGTGGTTAATCATGAGCCACCCGTCGTGTAAGAAGGAAGACAGGCGGAGTTCAAAGACACTGTGTTAGCCCCGCAAGCCACTATTATATTATAGCTTTATAACAGGTAGGGAATGACAGCGCTATACATTACTTAGGGAATTAATTTTACTCATGTCATTATTTTTTTCCTCAGTTTTTTTCCTCCTCATTATTTTTTTTCTTCTTTTATTTGAATTAGAAATATGTGTGAATTATTTCATACTTGTGGGAAACCGGGTTTTTTGGGTGGGGGAAGTTATGGTGTGAAGTGTATATACCATCCCGCTGTACTGTACATATAGAATACACGTCTCAGTATCAGCAAGTCGATGAACAAAGATGTGAGGCCGATGATCCCTTCCCGTGAATATATACTATATTATCATGAAGTAGCATTTGACATAACGAGTCCTCTGTTATTTTATTTTACAGTTTGTTCTCGTTGTTTTCTTTTTTTAGCTTTTGTATCAGCATTTATGCTTTTTTTTCAGCTTATTATTTTTCAGTTTTTGTATTATATCGCATTTGAGGGAATAAGACAAATTAGTAAGAATATACACACACACACACGCACACACACACACACACAC
>JACEEZ010020361.1:21208-63708 GCA_016584305.1 Chionoecetes opilio | reverse complement strand
CCTTTATCCACTCACTCCATGGATGCACAGAGCCTTTATCCACTCACCCCATGGATGCACAGAGCCTTTATCCACTCACTCCATGGACTCCCTTCCCTGCACCTTCCTACGTCCCAGCCCAGTTCCCTCCTCCCCCGCGCCTTGGCTGCAGGAATGGCTGATTTCCGGCCAGAACACCGAGAGGAAGCCAGTATTTTAGTCCCGCCAGCGCCCCCACGACAGTTTTATAACCCGAGACCTGAGCAAGGGGAGAGAGGGGTGTTTGAGGCATGTGTGTGTGTGTGTGTGGTGTGGTGGTGTTGTCGCTTGTGGTGTGTGAGTGTTGTGTGGTGCTAGGTTTTTAGTGTCGTGTGTGTGTGTGTGTGTGTGTGTGTGTCGTCGCGATGTGTGTGTGTAGTGCTGTGTGTCATGTGTGTGTGATGTGGCTGTGTAGTCGTGCACGATGGTGAGTTGGGTGTTTTATGTTACATGATTGGTTGCTTTTTGCGTTTGTGTTCACGGATGGGTGCTCTGTGATTTGTGTGTGTGTAGCATATGCATTCGTGTAGTTGTGATTTGCAGGAAAAGGGCTAAACTCGTACTGTCCCGTCTCCAAAACAACTATTATCCAGCTTTGCTGGATGTGTTGTGTGTGTGTGTGTTGTCGTGTGTGTGTGTGTTGTGTGTGTGTGTGTGTGTGAGAGAGAGAGAGAGAGAGAGGTACATGAGAGAGATGAAGAGAGAGATGAGGAGAAGAGAGATGAGAGACGAGGAGAGAGAGAGAGATGAGAGAGATGAGAATAGAGAGCAGTAGAGAGTGACGAGAGATTGGAGGAAGAGGATTGTGAAGAGAGAAGAGAGGAGAAGCAGATATTTACACACTCAACGACGCTCAAATGTATGTAACAGAGATCACAAAACAGCGTTGTTTGAGGATAATTAAGCCTTTTCATGTGTGTTTAAGAACATTCTGATACTGAAGCCATACATGTTGCCATGCGAAGTAAAATAGTGAGTGACCGTGTCGATAAGGCGTTACAAATCATTCCTCGCCACAAGGTGAAATTCTCATTCCAAGTCGTGGTCTTTTCCCGTTATCCGCCTAACATATTTATTCCTACAGTGGTTCTCATAATCGTTGTTGTAGCTACCATTGCCTGGTTTTGACAGTGACTCAGTGTACTGTAGTGTCAGCAAGTGGTCTCATCTGAATCATTGTGTAGAGCAGAGGAGGGGTCACGTGCTGGCGAGGTCAGGTCAACCAGGGAACCAGGTGAGTCATGTCCAGGCACCGTGCCACTCTCTGCTCCCATCCTGGCACTCAGCTCCAGGTCGCTCTCTTCCTCTAGCACTTCCACCGAGCTATCCAGCGTGACGGTGGAGAGTGAAGAAGGACATTGGGTGCTGCCTGGGAGGAGGGGCAAAGAAGTCCACTGGATTGTGAAGAAATATCATAGATTTGTGGGGTGGTAGGGTTACAGGGCTGTGGGGTGGTGGGGTTACAGGGGTGTGGGGTGGTGGGGTTACAGGGGTGTGGGGTGGTGGGGTTACAGGGGTGTGGGGTGGTGGGGTTACAGGGGTGTGGGGTGGTGGGGCTACAGGGGTGTGGGGTGGTGGGGTTACAGGGCTGTGGGGTGGTAGGGTTACAGGGGTGTGGGGTGGTGGGGTTACAGGACTGTGGGGTGGTGGGGTTACAGGGCTGTGGGGTGTGAGGGCTAATGACTTGTGGGGAGGAAGAGCAACTAGACTGTGGGGTGGATGGGGCGAGAGTGTGTGATGTGCAGGAGGTCGCAGGGTGTGGGGAAGAGGGAGAGTGTAACTGTGTGCAGGAAGAACTAGGTGGGTATGAGGTGGAGGAGCGTTGGGCATGTGGAGAGGAGGATAGGTCGCTATAGTGCAGTCGAGTGGAACCGAGGTGTGATTTGGAGAGACTCGAGGGGTGTGGGGAGGAGACACTATAAGGATGGAAGGCGGAGGGACTGAGGGGCTGTGAGGTGGGTGGAACGACAGGGTGCGGGGACGAGGGACCGCGTTGATGTGGAGTAGAGGGATGGTGGATGCATGGAGTGGAGGGGCCTTGTAGCGGCTGGGTGAAAGGGACTGCCGAGTCGGGCGCCAGACAGTCACTTAGTCGCTCCGGCAAGTTATCAGGAGTGAGAGAGGCTTCTGATGTAGCTTCAGGCAAAGAGGCTTCATTTATAACATTTCCTAGTGGCCTAACTCGGTCCAAGTTCTCCCCGAGCTGCGTCGCCTTTTCAGGTTTACTTCCTGGCCGGGAGGGTTCGGGAGGCTGGTGCGTGGAGGGGCGCGCTGCCGGTGTATCGGCAGGTGAGGTAGCGGCGCTCATGTTCTTATCACTGGTTATCGATGCGGGTGTCAGATTTCTTCTGGTCACTGCGGTGTCTTCTGTGGGACCCCAATGGGCGGGTGTTCCAGTGGAAGTCGTGCTGCCGGCGTGAGTGTTTCCTCGTTGGATGGAGGGACTGGCTGCCTCTCCTCCAAAGTTCTCCAGGACACTACTTGCGTCACGGGCCTGTAAATTTAGGGAGGCATTTTGCTGTTCAGGCGGCGCCCCACTCTGTCTGCCCTCAGGTAACTCCAAGTCAGAGCCGTTGCCTGCTCTAACCCACGGGAAAGACTCCGTCAGTATCTCCAAGACGGACTCAGAGGTGAGTCCTTCAAGCAGAGACGGAGATTCTGCCCCACTGTCATCGCTTCGATCCGCGGCAGCACTAGAATCGACGCCCTTGTCATCCTGTCTTGTTGCCTTCCCACCCCACCTTTCCGATGACTCACTCACATCTAGAACGGCTAGTGGGTTTCCTTGATCCACGCTGCTTGGTGGCTCTTGTTGTTGTTGTTGTTGTTGTTGTTGTTGTTGTTGTTGTTGTTGTTGTTGTTGTGTTCGTGGTCGCGTTGGTGATGGTATCGGTTATTGTAGAAAGTGTCTGGTTCATGTAGAGGCATATCAAGCATATTTTCTTGATTTCCGATGGCGCCAGATATCAATGGTTGTGGTGGTTGTGGTGGTGGTGGTGACGTTGATTGTGATAACAGTGATGGCGACGGCAGTGTTTGTGTTGGTGGTGGTGACGCATACGGCGGCCGTGGTATTTGCGGTGTGAGGTGTGGTGGTGTTTGCGGTGGAGGCGGTGCCGCTCGTGTTATTTCTGTCTGGGTTCCGTGTTGGGGGAGGAGAGGTAACCACCTCCCTCCTTGGTAGGTCCGTTTTGCCTTCCCCTTCCTCCGGGACGATGCGACAGCCGGCTTGTGACTGGATTTGGCTGCTGCCTTAGGCCGCGGGCCACCTTTCTTTTTGGTCGCAGGTGGGCAAAGAGGATCTTCCAAAGACTTTTTCCTTTTCTTTTTCGGCTTAGCTAGAGGCAATGCTTCTCTGGACGGAGGTGCCAGAATGGCCTGTGAAGATAGGTGCATCTCTCCCTGAACGCCTCCACCCTCACGGAGAGGGAGGTTCCAGGGGATTGCCCCGGGTGCCGGGTTGGGTCCGGCTAACTCAGGATTAAACACCTCGGCACTCTCTGTGATATCTGCGGAAGATGCAAATTGAATATACTCGTAATTGTAGTTAGGGAGGGTTGTCGCTGCCGCAGCGTTGCCGCTGCCGCTAGCTGATGGCCACGTGTAAGCCTGAGGTCCGCCTTTCTCACCTCGGGGAAAACTGTGACGCCCTGAGACATGCCTTGTCGCCATTGTCAAAGGGGTCTGCTCACGAGGCCAAAGATCGCGTCTAATTCTGAGAGGAGGTCTGGGGTTGACAACCTCACCAGGCGCATCATCTAGTGGGCGTCGGTCAATCTGAGGTGCCACGCTATGAATATCAAGAACTCGTGGGGTACTTGAAGGCATACGAATCCCATATTGGGCAGAATGTTCCATCGATTCCTGGGCACGGTGAGGATCGCCTTCCTTCCTACATTCTTCAGGGTGTCCAGAAAGCGGTAGGCGGTAAGGTGACTCCTGCGACATTGATGAGGGCGGCGTCTGAGACCAGGCCTGAAGTGACGTGGTTGCGGCCAGAGAGTCTGAGAGCAAAGACAACGCCTCCAGGATCTTGTTCTTGGCGTCGTCAGATCTGGCGCCCTTCTCTTGGCTGCAGTCAGTGGCTTCTTTGGCGTGCGTGTCGGTGGAGCGCTGAGATAAGGAGGATGGTGTCAAAGAGCAGGGCTGCGTCTGCGTGTCTGATACCAAGGTATCACAAAGATTGGATAGCGCCTCTTCGATCCTCTCAGTTGGAGATCCTAAGTTATCCTTTTCCTCGACGCTATCAGAGAGAAGCTGCAGCGCCTGGGCGATCCTGCTCTGGACAGCGGCAGGACTGTTGTCGTTCCTCCTACTCAAGTCTTGCGGTTCTAGTTCTTGTACCGCAGTATCCTGGCAGTGAGGTCCTTCTGAGATTTTCCCATGACTGTCAGGTGAGGGATTAGGTGATGAATGGTTAACTCTGGCTACGTGCTCCTTGGCCGAGGCCATGAGGGAGCTACACGCCGCGGCACGCTGGCCACCAGGGTCCTCGCGTGCTGCACTGCTGGACAACACCTGGTCACACAGTCTCTCTATGTCGGTTTGATCACGCGTTTCAGGTGCACTGTTTTCTATTCCAAGGTCAAGGCCTTCGGGGGTAAGTTCGGTGACTGCAGGCCAGGCTGTGTCCAACTGAAAGAGATTAAAGTCCTCCACTTGAGATTCAGAGTATTCATGGGGAAGAGACATCGCAGACCCATACAACTCTTCACATGCCGGCAGGGAACTGAGGAGGTGACCGCCATCCTCTGCAACAGAGGGTGTATCTGAGGGGATACTTTCTCCCCGGTTACTGCCGTGACTGGCGGTATAGGTGGATGGGGGCGAGGGGGGGTAAAGGAGCGCCAGGGCAGCGAGCTCCTCCGCCACATCAGGAGGAAGTTCAACGTGCAGGTGGTTGTAGAGGATAGACCAAAGGTGCTGTCCCAGACGCAGCTCAGCCTCCTCCAGCGTGGACACCTAGGGCAGCACGAGTTTAAGTTCAAGTTCAAGATTATATTGCCAGTATAATTCAAATATAAAGAAAAAAAAAACAATAGTTACATTAAGAAATAGCACGGTCTGCCGAGCCAAGACTCCCAGGTAAACAAATAATTCATATAAGAGAATGCATAGGCATAGGCAACGTGGGACAGACGATCATGGTATGAGTAATACACACACGCACGCACACACGCACCCATCCACCCACCCACCCACCCACCCACCCACACACACACACACACACACACACACACACACACACACACACCACAACATACACACACCACCCAACAACATCAACACACACACACACACACACACACACACACACACACACACACACACACACACACACACACACACACACACACACACACACACACACACACACACACACACACACATACACACCAGAGGACATGGAAAGAAGCTGATGAAAAGATGTTTAAAGGATATTAAGAATATCCAAGATGGATATAGCCTTGCTAGAATCAGTCCAGAGAAGGCTGACCAAAATTATTCATGGGATGCGTAACTTTAGTTATAAGAAGAGATTGAAGCTATTAAAAGTCACCCGGAAAAAGGGTGACGAATCTACACACACTATTAAATTTAGACTCACTCGAGAGGCGTAGAGAAAGGGGCGATCTGATAGAAGTTTTTAAGTGGTTAAAGGGATACAATAAAGGCGACGTAGGAAAAGTTCTGCGGCTAATAAGCAGGCTAGAACAAGAAGTAACGGATTCAAGCTGGAAAAGCGTAGATTTAAAAAGGAAATAGGGAGAAACTGGTTCACAAATAGGGTGATGAATGATTGGAATGGACTCAGTCGTCAGATAGTCAATGCGGAGTCTATTGGGGTCTTTAAAAAGAGTCTGGATAAATTCATGGATAGGGAAGAGAGATGGATGTAGGTAGAGTTAAGTAATAGGAACTACCTCGTGTAGGTCTCACTGCTTCTTGTAGCTTCCTTATTTTCTTATGTTCTTATGTTCTTAATTACAGATTTCCATATCGATGTATTGATATGTGGAAAAACCTGGACAAGAATACATGCTAAAAGTTTTCATGAGTTTAAAGGATTGACCATATGAGACAAGGAGACGGGACCCCACCAGTATAACTTCTTGTCCTTATATCACAACTAGATATATACAGCCATGGAAATACACACATACATACACACACACACACTAAAAAAAAAAATAGTAATAATAATAAATAAATAAAACATTTCATACCTCAAAATTGGACTTGTGGGAAGAAAAAAAGAAGGAAGAAAAGGAAGGAATGTGCACTGAAAGAATGATGAATGACAACAAGAATATATTATGCATGCGTGGAAAATGAAAAATAAATAAATGAACAAACTATGAATAGCAAGAGACAGGGTGAAAGGAGTGAGTGAGGTAAAGGGAGGAGGATGCTGTAGGGGATAGAGTAATGTAAGAATAATGTAGTAAGTAGCTAGTAGTAAGTAATAATGTAGTAAGTAGTAGTAGTAATAATGTAGTAAGTAGTAGTTAGTAATAATGTAGTAAGTAGTGGAGTTAAGTATAATGTAGTAAGTAGTGGTAAGTAATAATGTAGTAAGTAGTAGTAAGTAGTAGTAAGTAATAATGTAGTAAGTAGTAGTAAGTAATAATGTAGTAAGTAGTAGTAAGTAATAATGTAGTAAGTAGTAGTAATAATGTAGTAAGTAGTAGTAAGTAATAATGTAGTAAGTAGTAGTAAGTAATAATGTAGTAAGTAGTAGTAAGTAATAATGTAGTAAGTAGCTAGTAGTAAGTAATAATGTAGTAAGTAGTAGTTAGTAATAATGTAGTAAGTAGTAGTAAGTAATAATGTAGTAAGTAGTAGTAAGTAATAATGTAGTAAGTAGTAGTAAGTAGTAGTAAGTAATAATGTAGTAAGTAGTAGTAAGTAATAATGTAGTAAGTAGTAAAGTAGTAGTAAGTAATAATGTAGTATAGTAAGATAGTAGTAAGTAGTAGTAAGTAATAGTAGTAGTAGTAGTAGTAAGTAAGTATAATGTAGTAAGTAGTAGTAAGTAATAATGTAGTAGTAGTAGTAAATAGTAGTAAGTAAGTATAATGTAGTAAGTAGTAGTAAGTATAATTATTGTAGTAAGTAATAATGTAGAAGTATATAAGTATAAGTAAGTTAATATAATGTAGTAAGTAGTAGTAAGTATAATGTGTAGTAAAGTAGTAGTAAGTAATAATTAGTATAGTAGTAGTAAGTAATAATGTAGTAAGTAGATAGTAATAGTAAGTATAATATAGTAGAGTATAATAATAAGTAGTAATAGTTAAGTAATAGTAAGTATAGTTAAGTGTAGTAGTAGTATAAGTAATAATTGTAAGTATAGTAAGAATAAGTAGTAAGTAGTAGTAAGTAATAATGTAGTAAGTAGTAGTAAGTAATAATGTAGTAAGTAGTAGTAAGTAATAATGTAGTAAGTAGTAGTAAGTAATAATGTAGTAAGTAGTAGTAAGTAATAATGTAGTAAGTAGTAGTAAGTAATAATGTAGTAAGTAGTAGTAAGTAATATGTATAGTAGTAGTAGTAGTAATATATGTAGTAAGTAGTAGTAAGTAGTAGTAAGTATATTAAGTAGTGTAGTAAGTAATGTAGTAAGTATAGTAGTGTAAGTAATAAGTAGTAAGTAGTAGTAAGTATAATGTAGTAAGTAGTAGTAGTAATAATGTAGTATGTAGTAAGTAGTAATAGTAGTAAGTATTAGTAAGTATAGTAAGTAATAATTAGTAAGTAGTAGAAGTAATAATGTAAGTAGTAAGTAGTATAGTAATGTAGTAGAGTTATAGTAATATGTAGTAAGTAGTAGTAAGTAATAATGTAGTAAGTGAGTGAAGTAATAATTAGTAATGTAGTAATATGTAGTAAGTATTTAAAGTAAGTAATAATGTAGTAAAGTAAGTAAGTAGTAGTTAAGTAAGTAGTAGTAAGTTAATAGTAAGAGTATAGTAATAATGTAGTAGTAAGTAGTAGTAAGTTATAATGTATAGTAAAATAGTAGTAGTATAAGTATAAGTATAGTAGTAGAAGTATAATGTAGTAAGTAGTAGTAAGTAATAATAGTAGTAGTAGTAAGTAAGTAAGTATAAGTATGATAATTGTAGTAAGTATTAGTAAGTATAATAATGTAGTAAGTATAGTAAGTATATGTAGTAAAGTAGTAGTATATAGTAGTAGTAAGTATAATGTAGAAAGTAGTATAGTAGAAGTAATATGTAGTAGTAGTAGTAAGTAAATGTAGTAAGTAGTAGTAAGTAAAAGTAAATAAATGAGTAGTAAAGTAAAGTTAATAAGTATAAGTAGTTAAGTTAGTGTAGTAAGTAAGTAATATAGTAGTAGTAAGTATGTAAGTAGTAAGTAATATAAGTAGTAAGTAGTAGTAAGTAATAATTGTAGTAAGTATAGTATAAGTAGTAAGTAAGTAATAAGTAGTAGTTAAGTAATAGTAGTAAGTAGTAAGTAAATAATGTAGAGTAAAGTATAGTAATAGTATATAGTAGTAAGTAGTAGTAAGTAAATGTAGTATATAGAAGTATAAAGTATAAGTAGTAAGTAGTAGTAAATGTAGTAAGTAGTAGTAATAGTATAGTAAGATAGTAGTATAGTAGTAATATAGTAGTAAGTAGTAGTAAGTAGTAAAGTAGTAGTAAGTAATATGTAGTAAGTATATAGTAATATGTAGTAAGTAGTAGTAAGTAGTAGTAAGTAGTAGTAAGTAATAATGTAGTAAGTAGTAGTAAGTAATAATGTAGTAAGTAGTAGTAAGTAATAATGTAGTAAGTAGTAGTAAGTAATAATGTAGTAAGTAGTAGTAAGTAATAATGTAGTAAGTAGTAGTAAGTAATAATGTAGTAAGTAGTAGTAAGTAGTAGTAAGTAATAATGTAGTAAGTAGTAGTAAGTAATAATGTAGTAAGTAGTAGTAAGTAATAATGTAGTAAGTAGTAGTAAGTAATAATGTAGTAAGTAGTAGTAAGCAATAATGTAGTAAGTTGTAGTAAGCAATAATGTAGTAAGTAGTAGTAAGCAATAATGTAGTAAGTTGTAGTAAGTAATAATGTAGTAAGTAGTAGTAAGCAATAATGTAGTAAGCAGTAGTAAGTAATATGTAGTAAGTAGTAGTAAGCAATAATGTAGTAAGCAGTAGTAAGTAATAATGTAGTAAGTAGTAGTAAGTAATCATGTAGTAAGTAGTAGTAAGCAATAATGTAGTAAGTAGTAGTAAGTAATAATGTAGTAAGCAGTAGTAAGTAATAATGTAGTAAGTAGTAGTAAGTAATAATGTAGTAAGCAGTAGTAAGTAATAATGTAGTAAGTAGGAAGTAATGGAATAGGAGAAAGAGCCCTTGGAATATGATGTATACGATGCAGGAGAGATGAAAGGAGGGGTGGGGTGCGGGTTAGATACAGGAGACAGAGTAGGGAGGAAGGGGTGGTGGGGGGAGGGGGTGCAGGGGGTGGGGGGAGCTACATAAATAGATATATAGATAGATAGATACAATTATGATCCTTTTCTCCAATTTTTTCCAATTTTTTTCCTTTTATTCCTTTTTAACTTTATATATTTCTTTTTTTTGACCACAGCTCCAATTACAACCAGTATATCTGACTTTAGAATACAGAGGTGGGCGAGAGCGATACTTAGTGCGATACTGCGATACTGCAATACTATCGCACCGCCAAAATAGTATCGCAGTATCGCAGTATCGCATAAGAATCAAAGTAGCGGAGTATAAGTATCGCAACTCAAGTATCGCTTAAATTTCCCACAATACTTTAAAAGACGACCTTTATATTTTAAATAAAATTTGTCTGTTTAAAAATAAATATATTACAATGTTTTAATGTGCCTAAACTGTAGTTTGAGTAAAATAGATCTTTTTTTGGCTAATACAGTATTTTCTTAGGTAGCAAAGTATCGCAAAGCAAAATTTTTGGTATCGCAGTATCGCTGCGATACTATCACTTTAAGAAAAAAGTATCGGTAGCGGAGTATCGCAGTATCGCGTATCGTTTTAAGAAAATCCGAAAAAGTAGCGGAGTATCGCGTATCAAACTAGCGGAAAAAAGTATCGCAGTATCGTTATCGCACTACCAAAAAAAAGTATCGCGCCCACCTCTGTTAGAATATGCACAAAGAAACTAGAAAACAAATAGTACTAGACACAAATCAAGACACAAATCAAAAACAGAAATCAAGTCAAAATCAAGTCAAAACTAAGTCAAAATCAAGTCAAAATCAAGTCACAATGAAGTCACAAATCAAGTCACAAATCAAGACAAGAATAAAAACAAATAACAACCATAGTCCATAATGCCTACTAACCTTGAGGTGCGCCAGGACGGTGGTGAGGAAGGCAGGGTTGGGGGAATAGCGCAGCACCGTCATCACTGCCTGCGTCACCGCGTACACTGTGTCCTTCGTCTGAGGGGGAAGGCAAAAATCGCATGTTGTTGGCCATAAAATTACGAAAAGTAGCTGAATATACCAAATTAGTTAGTGGACAAGGATACTATACTGGTCATATCTATAAAATATTGCTTATATTCACTAAAAATCGTCTAATGGTACCCAAATTACAATGAAAATTACGTTCTGGGTCTCAAGGGGTTAAGTTCATTCCCTTATGTACTATATAATATTGTGTTGTTGTTTTTCCTGTATGCCTTCGGGTGAGAATAAAATTATTATCATTATTATTATTATTATTATTTCTGGTAATGGTGGTAATAATCACAACTATTATTATTTTTTAACATCACAGACTGGCAAGACAAGGGCAAGAAAACATTACAGACTGGCAAGACAAGGGCAAGAAAACATCACAGACTGGCAAGACAAGGGCAAGAAAACATTACAGACTGGCAAGACAAGGGCAAGAAAACATTACAGACTGGCAAGACAAGGGCAAGAAAACATCACAGACTGGCAAGACAAGGGCAAGAAAACATTACAGACTGGCAAGACAAGGGCAAGAAAACATTACAGACTGGCAAGACAAGGGCAAGAAAACATCACAGACTGGCAAGACAAGGGCAAGAAAACATTACAGACTGGCAAGACAAGGGCAAGAAAACATTACAGACTGGCAAGACAAGGGCAAGAAAACATCACAGACTGGCAAGACAAGGGCAAGAAAACATTACAGACTGGCAAGACAAGGGCAAGAAAACATTACAGACTGGCAAGACAAGGGCAAGAAAACATCACAGACTGGCAAGACAAGGGCAAGAAAACATCACAGACTGGCAAGACAAGGGCAAGAAAACATCACAGACTGGCAAGACAAGGGCAAGAAAACATTACAGACTGGCAAGACAAGGGCAAGAAAACATCACAGACTGGCAAGACAAGGGCAAGAAAACATCACAGACTGGCAAGACAAGGGCAAGAAAAAAGAGGTAATAAAAAACCAGCTTAGCTGCCAATCCCTATAAAGAAGACAGTGATAATGTTGATAATGATGACGATAGTAATAATAACAGTAACAATGATAACAATAATATTGATGATAATGATAACAATAATAATAATAGTAGTAGTAATATTAATAACAATATTTATGATAATGGTAATTATAATGATGATGAACATGATAATGAGCAGAATATCAATAACATCGACAACAATAACAAATTTAATAACAATGAAAATAATAATAGTTAATGATAATAATAATGACAATAATAATGAAAATTATTATAATGATAGTAATAATAACAGTAATAATAATAATGATAATTATAACAAATAATGATAATAATGATAGCTATTAATAATAATAATAATAATAATAATAATAATAATAATAATAATAATAATAATAATAATAATAATAATAATAATAATAACAATAGTAGTAATATAATAACAATATTCCTAATAATTATGATAAATATAATCATAATAACAGTAATAACAACAATGATCATTATCATATGATGACAATAATGATGAATCACAATACGATTATTCTACCGGTAATCATAATTATTTTTATTGTTATAATCATTATTACTACCATGAGCTGTTTGATGCAGCACTGTACCTGGGCTACGCATAGTAACACACTGCCAACTGGAGGATAATAATCATCACCTAGCCAAGGTTATCAATCAATCAATCATTGGGGGCATACGCCGGGGGGCGCGTCGCCTCGCCCACCCTACGACGCCACTCCCGGGGGTCACCACGCGCGAGTTCCCATGCAGGCTCCTTTCCCATACCAAGCAGCTCTCGACAAGAAACATCAACTTGCCCCAGCCACGAGCCTTGTGGGCGCCCCCTTGGCCTCCTCCACGCCGGATTGTCTCTTACAGATACAACCCGATGGGAAGGATCGGTTTCAGGGTAGCGTGAAACATGCCCATATAGCTGAAGTTGGCGCTGACGGACTATGCAGGTAATAGGCCTCGATTCAGTCTCACGGTGCAATCGCTGATTTGACACGTAATCATCCCAGCGATACCCCATGATTCTGCGAAGACTCTTATTACCAAAGGCATTGATTCGTCTCTTCAAGTCACTATTTAGTGTCCATGTCTCACAACCATAGAGTAAGACAGGGATCACAAGCGACTTGAAGATCCGGATCTTTGTCCTCCTGCACAGGTACCGACAACGCCAAATACTCCCGCTGAGCGAGTCCATAACACCGTGGGCTATGCCAATCCGTCGTAAGACTTCTTGACATGACCCGCCGTCATTATGGACTGCGCTACCAAGGTATGTAAAACTTTCCAAGATCTCAATGTCCTCGCCACACGCATGAACAGACTGTACTGCTTCATCTAGTAAGTCTCCAAACACCTGGACCTTGGTCTTGAGCCAGGAGACCTCAAGTCCCAAAGGCTTTGCCTCCTCGTGCAGCGCCTCGAGAGCCATCACCAGGACCTCCAGCGACTCAGCAAAGATTACTGCATCATCGGCAAAAACAAGATCAGTGATCTTAGTGTTGCCGACGGATGCTCCACAATCACTTTGATCTACAACCTTGTCCAATACCCAGTCCATACAAGCGTTGAAAAGTGATGGGGCAAGGACGCACCCCTGCCTCACTCCTGTATTCACAGGAAAGAAGCTGGATACACCTGCCCCACACTTCACAGCACTCTCAGTCCCAGAATACAGACCAGTTATCAAACCAATAGTCCTTGCAGGAATCCCTCGAAGTCGCAGAAGATCCCAGAGTGACTCACGATGCACTGAGTCGAACGCCTTCTTGAGATCAACATAGGCTGCAAGCATCCCCTGTCGAAACTCACGTCGGCGTTCCACCAGGACACGCCAAGGTTATGAAGGTTGGAAATCATTGTTGTCGGTACGTTACGAAAGATGAAAGAAAAATAACATTTAAAATAATGTTTGTTTATCCCGATCCAATGAATAGCCACATCAGTCAGCTGCTGATGTTCATTACAAACATCAGTGTGCAGTATGAAAATGTACTTCATGAGAGGTAGCAGTAGAATTAGATAATCAGATACATGAAGGTTATTACATCATGTTAACATCGACAAACCTGCCAACTGTCGCCATACATGATTTGTCTTGACTAAAACATGGATCTTTCTCATATGTAAGCATCTTCTATATGCATGAATGACGCATAGTATTCTTATGGGCTCATATGACAAAATTCTACTCACCTCGAGCTTCACAGGAGCCATAATGTCTAAGAAAAATAACGCTGTGGTATCGCTGCAGCCTCCCTCCTTCGAGCCCTTGACTTTGCCGCCAAGCTTGAAAACAATACTGTGGCGTGTAATTAATCAATGTTGACATGAATGAGGGTGATAAGAACTTTGATTTTTAATAAGAAATAGTAATATTCATATTAAATATAAAAATGTATGTAAGTAATTAAATTGCTATGGAATTATTAGGAACATGTGTTTTTCAGGCTTGTATTTACCTGTGACGTCACCAGCAGGGCGGCGAGACAAAACCAAACCTGTGGTGAGTATTTGATTCTTTGCCTTGGTAGATGGAGTGTCACGGGTCAAATCTCTTATTATATGTTTCCTGGTGTCTTAGTGCACTCCTTGATAGCTTCGTAAAGGAAGGAAATAGAGTGGCAGGGCTGGTGATGTGTGTGTGTGTGTGACTTTCGCGGGCCCGCGCTTTCTGCCTTTCCTGGTATTATTTTACACTAGGACCGAAATTCCCTACACAATTGGGAGTATGGTTTCTGTTTACCTTATTGGATTCTAAGAAACATTCTCTCCATGAGCTTCCGTCGCAAATCATTACTTTTGGAGATAATGACAAGCTGTTTATAGGGAGGAGAGAGACGAGTGTTTACGTCCGCCACACTCTTCTTCCTCTTGTGACCTGCATCGCCTCTGTTCTTCCCTTACCGCGGACACTTTTTTAATGCAGATTTGGCTTTAGTTAGGAGGTTAAAGTGTGGGAATAGGTTAGGTTAGGTTAGATTAGTGAGTCTAAAGGTGGGGTTAGGTTAGCTTAATTTTCATATCTCATATACACTCCTTCCTATTAAAAACGTCTTATATCTCCGAAAGTAGTGATTTGCGACGGAAGTTCACAGAGAGAATGTTTCTTAGAATTTATTAAGGTGAACAGAAACCACACCCAATTGTGTAGGGAATTTCGGTCCTAGTGTAAAAATTTACCCCTTTCCTGGTTAGTACAATGCATTTTCGTTAGGCCTGTAGCGATAAGAATAAGAGGACGAACCATTGTTTTTCATTTAACATGTCTGTGGACGACCTTGGATGGCTGCACCCAGTAGTCAGGGCTGTGAGGCACGATGAAACCCACTGGCCTGAGAAAATAAGGTTTTGTTGGTAAAATTTCAGTAGTGGGCAACCATCGATTTCGAGGCCAAAACTTAAGTGTTCCTGAATGTTTTGATGTTTTGAATTAATATGGCACTCGTTTTTGTCGGAAATATTTTTTTGTTTATGATGTAGGCAAGAAACCTTGGACTTTTGAATGCCCAGTACCGAAATAATACCGTTTAGTTTAACTGGTTAGCCATACATACTTAGCTCACCTGTCAAGGCATGGAGGATCGACAGGTGTAAGAAAGGTAGCTGAGACACTACAGTTAGACCAGTCAACCCTAATAACTACCACACAGCTGCATAATCAAATGTAGCCATGATTAAAAAGATATTGGTAAATATGCACTTTTGAACAATATGCAATCGGTGGTTCAAGGCATTCTGAATGTTTAGATCTTATTATGGGGAGTATTTGCAACCCCATATTACCATGTAGAAATCAATGAAAATATCAGAAATTAATTCATAGGTACATAGCTATGTAGCTATACACTTTTGGGTAAATTTCCAGAAAAACTTTGGTGGATGAAACAATTTTTTAATGGTTAGTTTTGATGTGTTTTGAATTAATCTGCTAACCGTTTATGTCGCAAATCAGATTTTTTTATGGTAACCGGTAATAACATACTTGGCGGTGCGGGGCGAGGAATACTTCCACCCACTAAGGACCCACGCCGCATGCTGTTCTAACCCGCTGTAAGACCTATTTTTCATTATAATTTTTAACTGTAACCACTGGTTATTCAGAATCATGGGGTATCGCTGGGATGATTACGTGTCAAATCAGCGATTGCACCGTGAGACTGAATCGAGGCCTATTACCTGCATAGTCCGTCAGCGCCAACTTTGGTCATATGGGCATGTGGCACGCTACCCTGAAACTGATCCTTCCCATCGGGTTGTATCTGTAAGAGATAATTCGGCGTGGAGGAGGCCAAGGGGGCGCCCACAAAGCTCGTGGCTGGGGCAAGTTGATGTTTCTTGTCGAGAGCTGCTTGGTATGGGAAAGGGGCATGGGGACTAGCGCGTGGTGACCCCCGGGAGTGGCGTCGTACGCGCCCCCCGGCGTATGCCCCCAATGATTGATTGACTGGTTGTTAAACAAATTTAACCTAATCTAACCTGGCAGCGGCTGACGCGTAGTTAAAATATATTAAGAAATTAATATCTCAGGAACGAGTGATTTCCGACGGAAAAGCAATACACCAGTGTCTTGTATGTTCAGAAGGTATCTCGTGTAACACAGGTGTCCTTCGTAGTGAGTATGGTGTTTTTCTGGAATAATACCCACTTTTGTATAATGATAACAGATTAGGATGCATGAGCATGAAGCGGTGGTTTAGGTTTAGGGGTAAAGATTTGTTTTAACTACGCAGTCATATCTCGTTTCCTACCTTATGGAGGACTAATATTTAAGTTGCAGCATGTAGTGGAGATACTTCTTACTTCCGGAAACCAAAAATATAATACTTACTTGCACTGGAAACCATAAAAAATGTGCTTATTTACATTGAGCATGAAGCGGTGGAAGGCGCTCCATGGCTTGGTGGTTAGGTTAGGTTTGGTTTGGGTTAGTTTTTGTTTTTTAGTTTAGCATTAGGTAATATAGGTATGGTTAGGTTTTGTTACGTTAATTAGGTCTGATTGGAGAAATTGTGCATAGCATCGCCCGGTCCCCCCCTCTCCCCCGGGCTGACCACCACCAAGCCATGGAGCGCCTTCCACCGCTTCATGCTCAATGTAAATTATCACATTTTTGCTGCTTTCCAGTGCAAGTAAGTATTATATTTTTGGTTCCCGGAAGTAAGAAGTATCTCCACTACATGATGAATCTTAAATTTTAGTCCTCCATAAGGTAGTAAACGAGATATAACTGTGTAGGTAAAACGAATCTTTACCGGTTTAGGTTATATTAGGTTAAGTTATTATGCTAGTCTAATGGTGTGCAGCATTGGCTGGCCACCTAGCAGCCGGGGCTTGTGTGTTGCTGGCCGCCTAGCAGCCGGGGCTTGTGTGTTGCTGGCCGCCTAGCAGCCGGGGCTTGTGTGTTGCTGGCCGCCTAGCAGCCGGGGCTTGTGTGTTGCTGGCCGCCTAGCAGCTGGGGCTTGTGTGTTGCTGGCCGCCTAGCAGCCGGGGCTTGTGTGTTGCTGGCCGCCTAGCAGCCGGGGCTTGTGTGTTGCTGGCCGCCTAGCAGCCGGGGCTTGTGTGTTGCTGGCCGCCTAGCAGCCGGGGCTTGTGTGTTGCTGGCCGCCTAGCAGCCGGGGGTTGTGTGTTGCTGGCCGCCTAGCAGCCGGGGCTTGTGTGTTGCTGGCCGCCTAGCAGCCGGGGCTTGTCTGTTGCTGGCCGCCTAGCAGCCGGGGCTTGTATGTTGCTGGCCGCCTAGCAGCCGGGGCTTGTATGTTGCTGGCCGCCTAGCAGCCGGGGCTTGTGTGTTGCTGGCCGCCTAGCAGCCGGGGCTTGTGTGTTGCTGGCCGCCTAGCAGCCGGGGCTTGTATGTTGCTGGCCGTCTAGCAGCCGGGGCTTGTGTGTTGCTGGCCGCCTAGCAGCCGGGGCTTGTATGTTGCTGGCCGCCTAGCAGCCGGGGCTTGTGTGTTGCTGGCTGCCTAGCAGCCGGGGCTTGTATGTTGCTGGCCGCCTAGCAGCCGGGGCTTGTATGTTGCTGGCCGTCTAGCAGCCGGGGCTTGTGTGTTGCTGGCCGCCTAGCAGCCGGGGCTTGTATGTTGCTGGCCGCCTAGCAGCCGGGGCTTGTGTGTTGCTGGCCGCCTAGCAGCCGGGGCTTGTATGTTGCTGGCCGTCTAGCAGCCGGGGCTTGTATGTTGCTGGCCGTCTAGCAGCCGGGGCTTGTATGTTCCTTCATCTTAAGTTTCCTTTCAAACCGTTCTATTGCAGCTACTGTAGACGGACATTGTTCTTCTCCTAAATCTATCAATAGTGGTGTTCCCCAGGGTTCTGTCCTATCACCCACTCTCTTTCTATTATTCATTAATGATCTTCTAAGTCTAACTCAAAGCCCTATCCACTCCTACGCTGATGATTCTACCCTGCATTTTTCAACGTCGTTTATTAGACGTCCAACTCAACAGGAACTAAGTGATTTACGGAGAGATGCTATATAGCGCCTAACTTCTGATCTTTCTATAATTTCTGATTGGGGCAAAGCAAACGTTGTTTTGTTCAATGCCTCAAAAACCCAATTTCTTCACCTATCTACGCGACAAAACCTTCCAGATAACTATCCCCTCTTCTTCGATGACACTCAGCTATCTCTTTCTTCTACAATGAACATTCTTGGACTATCCTTTACTAAAAATCTGAACTGGAAATCTCACATCTCATCTCTTGCTAAAACAGCTACTAAGAATTTAGGGGTCCTGTGGCATCTGTGTCCTTTTTTTTCTCCCTCCCAATTGCTTGCTCTCTACAGGGGCCTTATCCGCCCATGTATGGAGTATGTCTCACATGTTTGGGGAGGATCCACTCATACAGCACTCCTAAACAGGGTTGAGTCAAAAGCTTTTCTCAACTCCTCTCCTCTGACTGACTGTCTTCAATCTTTAAATCACCACCGCAATGTTGCTTCTCTTGCTCTCTTCTACCGTTATTTTCATGCTCACTGCTCTTCAGAACTTGCTAACTGCATGCCTCCCCTCCTCCCGCGGCCTCGCTGCACAAGACTTTCTACTCATTCTCATCTCTATTCTGTCCATCTTCCTAATGCAAGAGTTAATCAGTATCTTTACTCTTTCATCCCTTTCACTGGTAAACTCTGGAACTCTCTTCCTGTTTCTATTTTTCCACTTTCCTATGACTTACATCTTTTCAAAAGAAGAGTAACAAGACACCTCCCGAACTAAATTGGCTCACCCCTCTTTTTTATTTTATTCTCTTACTGTCTTCTTTATAGGGACTGGCAACCAAGCGGGCTTTGTGTTACCCATTTTTGTTGTGCCCTTGGCCAGTTCCTTGAGATGGGAAAAAAAAAAAAAAAAAAATAAATAAATAAATAAATAATATATATATATATATATATATATATATATATATATATATATATATATATATATATATTATATATATATATATATATATATATATATATATATATATATATATATATATATATATATATATATATATATATATATATATATATATATATATATATATATATATATATATATATATATATATATACTGGCCGCCATGCAGCCGGGGCTTGTGTGTTGCTGGCCGCCTAGCAGCCGGGGCTTGTGTGTTGCTGGCCGCCTAGCAGCCGGGGCTTGTATGTTGCTGGCCGCCTAGCAGCCGGGGCTTGTATGTTGCTGGCCGCCTAGCAGCCGGGGCTTGTGTGTTGCTGGCCGCCTAGCAGCCGGGGGTTGTGTGTTGCTGGCCACCTAGCAGCCGGGGCTTGTTTGTTGCTGGCCACCTAGCAGCCGGGGGTTGTGTGTGGCTGGCCGCCTAGCAGCCGGGGGTTGTGTGTGGCTGGCCGCCTAGCAGCCGGGGGTTGTGTGTGGCTGGCCGCCTAGCAGCCGGGGCTTGTGTGTTGCTGGCCGCCTAGCAGCCGGGGCTTGTGTGTTGCTGGCCGCCTAGCAGCCGGGGGTTGTGTGTGGCTGGCCGCCTAGCAGCCGAGGCTTGTATGTTGCTGGCCGCCGAGCAGCCGGGGGTTGTGTGTTGCTGGCCGCCTAGCAGCCGGGGCTTGTGTGTTGCTGGCCGCCTAGCAGCCGGGGCTTGTATGTTGCTGGCCGCCTAGCAGCCGGGGGTTGTGTGTTGCTGGCCGCCTAGCAGCCGGGGCTTGTGTGTTGCTGGCCGCCTAGCAGCCGGGGCTTGTATGTTGCTGGCCGCCTAGCAGCCGGGGGTTGTGTGTTGCTGGCCGCCTAGCAGCCGGGGCTTGTATGTTGCTGGCCGCCTAGCAGCCGGGGGTTGTGTGTGGCTGGCCGCCTAGCAGCCGGGGCTTGTATGTTGCTGGCCGCCTAGCAGCCGGGGCTTGTATGTTGCTGGCCGCCTAGCAGCCGGGGCTTGTGTGTTGCTGGCCGCCTAGCAGCCGGGGCTTGTATGTTGCTGGCCGCCTAGCAGCCGGGGCTTGTATGTTGCTGGCCGCCTAGCAGCCGGGGCTTGTATGTTGCTGGCCGCCTAGCAGCCGGGGCTTGTATGTTGCTGGCCGCCTAGCAGCCGGGGCTTGTATGTTGCTGGCCGCCTAGCAGCCGAGGGTTGTGTTTTGCTGGCCGCCTAGCAGCCGGGGGTTGTGTGTTGCTGGCCACCTAGCAGCCGGGGCTTGTATGTTGCTGGCCGCCTAGCAGCCGGGGGTTGTGTGTTGCTGGCCGCCTAGCAGCCGGGGGTTGTGTGTGGCTGGCAGCCTAGCAGCCGGGGGTTGTGTGTGGCTGGCCGCCTAGCAGCCGGGGGTTGTGTGTGGCTGGCCGCCTAGCAGCCGGGGGTTGTGTGTGGCTGGCCGCCTAGCAGCCGGGGGTTGTGTGTGGCTGGCCGCCTAGCAGCCGGGGGTTGTGTGTGGCTGGCCGCCTAGCAGCCGGGGCTTGTATGTTGCTGGCCACCTAGCAGCCGGGGCTTGTGTGTTGCTGGCCGCCTAGCAGCCGGGGCTTGTATGTTGCTGGCCGCCTAGCAGCCGGGGGTTGTGTGTGGCTGGCCGCCTAGCAGCCGGGGCTTGTATATGGCTGGCCGGCATTATGCTCACTGCACCTTTCTAATAGTTTCCGCTGAAAATAAGGATCTTAGTTTTGGTGTACAGAAGTGAATAGTTGCCCCACTACATGCTAGATCAGAAATTATACAGAAAATGTGAGTATTGAGGCCGTCAGAGAGAGCACAGATCTCCTCCATAAATACCATTTGGGGTCATAAATCAGATGCATTTGCCTTCCTCACCCAAAAACCAGCTTCTCTGTCTTCCAAGCTTGTTGGCTAAGGGGAAAGAGAAAAAGGTGATCCTGAGTACTTATTTCCTGGAACAACATTTTGATCAAGGCGTTATTTGGTTTCTCAGCATTCTTGAAATAATTGATAGTTACCTATCACATCGTATAGATGTTATTAATCTGCGTATCTAGAGTTATTTAATTTTGTCGGCAAATTGAGAATCAACTGTGGTATTGATTTTATTGCGTTTCAAAATTGTAATTCAAAATGTTTTCAGTTCAAAAATTGTAAAGAGCAAGTCCTACTGCCACTCAAATTTAAACCAAACATAGCACGCTAGCAGTAGCACTTTTAACGAGCTTTGGTAAGGCATTGCTTATTGTCCTACATTTGCATGATCGGAGATTATCATGATCAATCGGATTATCATACACTCAAAAGTGTATGTTAAAGTAAGGGGGAGGCGGCAGCAGAGTGGTTAGCGTCTCCGAGTGGCGTTCTCGGTGACCTGAGTTCGCTCCCTGATGAGAACCAAAATCCAATTAAAATATTTTTGCACCGTCGAGTGGCCTAAGAACAACCACATGCTGCCCATTAACTCTACCTTCAATTGCGAGTGCATCGGAGGAAACGGGGGCGGCATGAGCCTCCGATTACAGGCATCACTAAAAATCCTGCCTGCGCCACCACGGGCGAGGGCCAACCATCACAGCCCTCAAGTGAACCTCCAGAGCCTACCATCTGAGCCGTGGAGCTCACTGCCTACAGGTGCTATAGGCACAAATGTAAAAAAAAAAAAAAAAATGGACTGTATACTATATTTTTATTTTACATTTTCTTCTCATCAATGCTATAATAGAATGACTGTTTGATGACTTGGTGTATATAGGTATGTACAGGGGGCACACAAAGTCTTACCTCATAAGCCTGCCACACCTTACTGGTGGTCCTTCAGTGAGTACCACATAGGCACATATATACTAGATTAGAAAGTGTCGATGGATGAAATAGCAAGAGAACCATTTTTCCACTGGGCAGAGTGGTGCGGCAGGCCTATGGGGAAGACCTTCCACTCCCTGTTTATGTCATGGAGCCTCCATTCCAGGGCTTTAACATTTTTGCAATCATAACCGCAAACTGAAATTTCTGCAATTGTTGAAGTGTGATATGTTGTTTGTTGAAAGATTTGGGTTTGTGATAAATCTTAGGCATACACTACCCTCCCGAGTTTCTTGCTATCCGAGTTTCGCGATCCTCGAGTTTCTAAATTCTTACCATCTCGACTTTCGCGCATTATCTCCCCGACTTTCGCGCTGCTTCGTACACGTACGGGACACGTCTTCTTACGTCTTGCTTATATCTTGTTCCTCTTGCTACATTTATTGTCTGTATAGTAAAGGGCTATTAAAGTATGAATTTATGGTACTGTAAACTAAGGAAGAGTTCATAAGTTAGTGACAATAATGTTTTGAGATGAGATGAGGACTAATGTGTAATTGTTACCATTGAAGTTATTTGTGTCCCCATGTGACTGTATACTTGATGGTGGAAAGGAAAGAACAGGTTGACCATGAAAAAAAATGAAAGGATGAAACAATTTAGACCAGTGGGTTTTAGTTAGTAATGATAAAATGCTGAAAGAATGGCATAGATGGCGATACACTTAATTTTTTGAAGTGGGAGTATGGAACCTTACTATGATTGTTTCTAAGTGACCCTTGCACCACATCATTCAGGGTACAGATCAAAGTGTTGCGTACTTGGCGTTGGGCAGGCGGTGGCCGAGGGGTTGGCGTTGGGCAGGCGGTGGCCGAGGGGTTGGCGTTGGGCAGGCGGTGGCCGAGGGGTTGGCGTCTGGAACTGGCAAGCTCCCTGTACCAAATTCAAGTCCTGCAGGTGCCAAAATCTTTGGGCAATGGTCCAGTGGCTTAAGGGGAGCGTCCAGCAAAATAGTGACTGTGCCATAGAGACATTAATTTTCATTGAATCCCTGTTAGATTTATAACATGAATTTGTGGCATTACATACATCAGTATTATCCCCCAAACCCTTTCTCCCCTCGCCCTTTTTGCCCCATTGCCCCCCTCTCAAAATGTTCAAAATCCTATTTCTCCATTATTTTGTTCCCATTCGTTTTCAAATATGCATGGATGAAAGATGTATTGTTGCTGTTTAAAACAGCAACAATACATCTTCAGAGTTCATAGATATGAACAAAACTCTCCATTAGTTTGAAGAACAATGATATATCTTGCTTCTAGCGTGTGTTTTACAAAACATTCATCAAAAATTGGCAGAGATATCTACTTTTGAAACCTCATAAACCTTGTTTTGAGATATGGGCCGACAAAGTTTTTCAGCCTGCCGCATACCTGTACCAATTTGTACCATGCATACCTGTACCAATGTGTACCATGCATACCTGTACCAATGTGTACCATGCATACCTGTACCAATGTGTACCATGCATACCTGTACCAATGTGTACCATGCATACCTGTACCAATGTGTACCATGCATACCTGTACCAATGTGTACCATGCATACCTGTACCAATGTGTACCATGCATACCTGTACCAATGTGTACCATGCATACCTGTACCAATGTGTACCATGCATACCTGTACCAATGTGTACCATGCATACCTGTACCAATGTGTACCATGCATACCTGTACCAATTTGTACCATGCATACCTGTACAAGTGTCCATGCATTAGGAATTCAGTATGGTATATCTTTTCTTTCTTAGTAATCTTCGAAAAACCATTGTATATAAAAAAGTTTTTCATGCTCCAAGTCCCCCTTCCCCCCCTCGCAAAAAGGACAGTATAATTTATATATTTAGTTTTATATATATATTTTGTCATTTTATTTATTTATTATTATTATTTTTTTGCTTGCCTTCTCTTCTCTGAAGCCGTCCTCATGCTAGTCTTCCGATTTTTTTTTGAAGGGTGAGGCGTGGCCGAAGCAGTCAAAATACAGCGATGAACTATAGTCTATTTTATTTAATATGGTCAAAATGCAGTAAGGAGACCACGCCCCCTGCCTTTCTCCCATTGTCTACGGGGCACTTTTTGTGCCTCTCTGTCATCATGGACAGTCTCGCATCATTCATACCAACACACTATCCTCACTACATAATAGCACGTGACCACTGGGAATTTTGACCATATTAAATAAAATAACTACACCTTTGCACTCAAATTAAAACAACTGAACTTAAAATTACAACAACTGAACTTAAAATTACAACAACTGAACTTCAAATTACAACAACTGAACTTAAAATTAAAACAAGTGAATCTCAAATTAAAACAACTGAAGTTTAAATTAAAACAACTGAAGTTTAAATTAAAACAACTGAAGATTATATTAAAACAACTGAATTTTATATTAAAACAACTGAAGTTTAAATTAAAATAACTGAACTTCAAATTATAATAACAATTTCAAGTGAAAATAATTGAATTTCAAATTAAAAGAAAAAATGCATCTAATTATAATTATATTTTGAAATTCAATTGTTTTATTTTGAAGTTCTGTTGTCTTCCATGAGCCTTAATCACTTGAGCTCAACAGGCGCCACTATTAAAATCCTGCCTGTGCCACCATGGGCGAGGGCCAACCATCACAGCCCTCAAATGAACCTCCAGGGCCTACCATCCTTGTCCTGGAGGTTACTGCCTACAGGCGCTATTGGCTGAAATGTAAAAAACAAAAAACAAAAAAGTAAAAATCACCATAACCTATCGCCACACCATCATCTAATTGTTTGGTGTGCGGCCCACACAGTGCGGGTAGTCTGTTCAGTTTTGCTCACTCATCTTTTGCCATGTCGAATAATTCTAAAGTGAGTAACTTTTAAAGTAGCATGAATAATCCACTGAATGGTCCTAATAAAAAGGAAACGCTGCTGGAAACATGTAATACATCATGCCGTTAGTGCCTAAAAGTGTTGGCAATGATGGTAAAAACAAATTTTTATCCATAAGAAATTGTGATTGCAGATCGTGCCAGATGGTTATGTGATCAGGGGCCCTCAGTGCATAGTGCTTCTGGACCCAAGGGTGAGGCTGGCTGAGCAGCAAGGATGAAGATTCAGGAGTTTATTTACATATAACCTTGAGAGGACTTAAAAGTGCAGATAAACATAACGGTAACGGTAACACAAGAGTAACCAACCAAATCACGTTGATGTACAAGTTGTAGGATTCTGGGGTACACAAATACCGTATTTCACGGCTGTTTCAATGGCCAGGACACGATCCATTACGTCACTGTGACGGAAATGTTTTTTTGGATTTCTGGACGCTGAAAATGGGTCTGGACAGTCGTCGAACACGTTTTTGACATTTTAAACCATAACTATTAGTCCTAAAGAAGAAATGCATAAAATCAAAGTTGTTAAACTCAATCACTATTATTAAATGCTGCAATCAGAATTCCATTTAAACCCATGCCTTCCCGAGAAAATGAATATATTTTTAAATATAGTGCTACATATTAGCAAATATTTCAATTATTTGTATTCTGATCTGATTTTACTATAATGCATAAGGAAGGTCTTTTCAAGCTCCATCATTACTGTTCTGTGCACCTTTTTCTTAAACCTTACAATTTTCGAGGTTTTAATAAAATAAAAATTTTGACTAAATTTCCAAGGGGGACCCCAACCCCAGCAGATTGTTGTGGAGAATTTTGACATTTCAGATCATATAAAATTTGGTTCACATGTGTTTTTGGGCTCGCTGAACAGGAATCTGGAGTCAGTTTCTTTAATTTGTCTCTTTAATTAAATTTAATTTGTCTGTCTTAATTTTGTTTTCTTTAATTTAATTAATTTGTCTCTGTCCTAATTTTTGTTTTAATATCAGAATGATATAGGCTATTTCGGGAAGATTGGGCTCGTTAGCCATGGTAGGCAATTCACCTTGGCCCTCAGCTGGAAACTGGGGTTGCCAGTCAGGAAGAGCATCCGGGGCGTCAAAATCATGCTGCAAATTCAAATGATGAACGCTGACGTTAGAATTGGAAGCCTATCATTGCCCGTCTAACCTCATAAGACAATATGGGAAAATCTGATGTTAAACTGAAAGATAATGAGATGATGATGATGATGTCCCTCCCTTCTCCTTCCTATTCATGCATCCTCTCCCCTCTACCCTCTCTTTGCCTTCCCTTCCCTTCCCTTCTACCATCTCTCATACCCTCTTTTACCCTTCCCTACTCTCCACTACCCAACCCTGTCCTTCCCTTCCCTTCCCTTCCCTTCCAATCCAATCCAATCTCCAATCCCTCTTCCCCTCCTCCCCTACCCCCCCTTATTTTCCCTCCTCACCGTGGCAGGGCATGTTACTCTACTTCCTTCATAAAGCTAGTGTTGTGCAAACGGAGGTAATGTACACCTGAGTTATGGGTGGGAGCAGTGAGGCTAAGTGTGGGTTGAGGGTTATCTTGGGCATGTTTCACGAGCTAATGATGGGGGGCGTGGGGTGTTTGGGGGCCGTGGTGGTGGTGGTGTGTGGGGGGGAGTGTGTGTGTGTGTGGGGGGGGGGGGTAGGGTGTGTGGTGGTTGTGGTGACTCGTGTTGCAGTATTTTCACTAGTAAGAAAAACTACTACTACTTCTACTATACTACTACTACTACTACTACTACTACTACTACTACTACTACTACTACTACTACTACTACTACTACTACTACTACTACTATACTACTAGTACTACTCCTACTATACTACTAGTACTACTACTATACTACTACTACTACTACTATACTACTACTACTATACTATACTACTCTACTACTACTACTATACTACTATACCTATACTATACTACTACTACTACTACTACTACTACTACTACTACTACTACTACTACTACTACTTACATACTACTATACTACTACCTACACTTAAATACTACACTACTACACTACTACACTACTACTACACTACCACACCCCCACCACCACCACCAACACACACACACCACACCTACACTACCACACCACACTACCACCACCACCACCACCACCACCACCACCACCACTACAACTACTACTACTACTACTACTACTACTACTACTACTACTACCACCACTACAACTACTAATATTGTACAGTGTGTTCTTATTTGTGGTAGATTCCTAGGTGGTTGTTGCTATATTTGTGGTAGTCAGGGCGTGATGGTAGCTAGAGTAAAAAAGCTATGGTGTATTAGTCACAAGCTATGATGGTAGCTAGGGATTCTTGTGGTGGAATAATAATAGTGTGGTCATGCTTTTTTAACACGAGATATAAAGTGTTATAATTAACCCCTTGAGGCCCAGAACGTAATTTTCATTGTAATCTGACTACCATTAGACGATTTTTAGTGAATATAAGTAATATTTTATAGCTATGGCCTGTTTAGTATCCTTATTAACTAAATTATTTGGTATATTTAGTTACTTTTTCATAATTTTATAGCTAAAAACATACGATTTCATATAGCAAAGAAAAGATCTGGGCTTGAAGTGGTTCATTCCTTGGGTGTTGTTTTGATAACGTATAGATCAGAATATAAACAGTAATGGTGGTGGGGGTGGTAAGGGGTCAGGATGAGGTCATGGTGCTATAAAGGTATATATATATGGAGCTACATAACCATCCTTTTATAGATCCATGGAAGAGGTAGATGAAAGAAAGGGTACAGTAAAGAAAGGGTACAGGAAAGAAAGGGTACAGGAAAGGAAGGGTACAGGAAAGAAAGGGTACAGGAAAGGAAGGGTACAGGAAAGAAAGGGTACAGGAAAGGAAGGGTACAGGAAAGAAAGGGTACAGGAAAGAAAGGGTACAGGAAAGGAAGGGTACAGGAAAGGAAGGGTACAGGAAAGAAAGGGTACAGGAAAGGAAGGGTACAGGAAAGAAAGGGTACAGGAAAGGAAGGGTACAGGAAAGAAAGGGTACAGGAAAGAAAGGGTACAGGAAAGGAAGGGTACAGGAAAGGAAGGGTACAGGAAAGAAAGGGTACAGGAAAGGAAGGGTACAGGAAAGAAAGGGTACAGGAAAGAAAGGGTACAGGAAAGGAAGGGTACAGGAAAGGAAGGGTACAGGAAAGGAAGGGTACAGGAAAGAAAGGGTACAGGAAAGGAAGGGTAGGAACAACAGGAGGAAGAGGAGAGGAGATGGCGTGATGGATGGTCATTACTGTATGCAATTAACACCGGATGACCTACCTCCGCCCTCACCCGATACCATCACTCCTCACGCCCACACCCTTCCCGCCCAACACCCCTTCCCGCCCACACCCCTCCTGCCCAACACCCCTTCCGCCCACACCCCTCCTGCCATCACCCCCACCCCCTCTTTCCTCCCTTTCAATCATTCCCCCTCCCCTTTTCCCTCTCTTTCCTCCCTCTTTCCTCCCTCTTTCCTCTTGCCATCAGCCCCAAATCCCTCTTTCCTCCCTTTCGATCATTCCCCTTCTCCCTTTTCCCTCTCTTTCCCTCTCTCCCCCTCCCCCATTTCCCTCTCTTTCCCTCCCCTTCCCCCTCTCTTTCCCTCCTTCCCCCTCCCCCTTTTGCGTCTCTTGCCCCCCCTCCCCTCCCTCCCTCTTTCCTGCTCAACAGTTCAATCCGTCCATCACGTTTGAATAGGAAATCGAGAGAGAGAGAGAGAGAGAGAGAGAGAGAGAGAGAGAGAGAGAGAGAGAGAGAGAGAGAGAGAGAGAGAGAGAGAGAGAGAGAGAGAGAGAGAGAGATGGATAAGATCAGCTGATGACAATAGCACTTTTTGTCTAGCTTGGTAATTGTGCCCGGGTTTCCTGCCACCATTGAAGAGGGGGGGAGGGGAGAAGAGGGGGAGGGGAGGTGTTGCAAGTGTGATAAAAGAGGAAACGATGAGAGAGAGAGAGAGAGAGAGAGATTATACTTATTCATCACATTATTTCTATTTCACCATCACCATCACCACCATCACCAATGTCATTATTTCTATTTCACCACCACCACCACACCACCACCACCACCACCACCACCACCACCACCACCACCACATGTCATTACCACATTATCTCATCCATGATTCTCTCGTCATACCCTCTCATTGTATTCTTCCTCTCCCTCTCCCTTCTTTCCTTGCCTTCCTTTCTTCACTCTTCTCTTCCTTCACTTCTCTCTCATCATTACCCTCTTCCTTCTTCTTTCTCCCTTCTCTTGCTCTTATCCATTTCCTTCCCTTCCCATTTCCTTCCCTTCCTTCCTTCACTTTTCTCTGTGTCTTCATTACCCTTCCTCTTCCTTCTTCTTTCTCCCTTCTCGCTCTTACCCATTTCCTTCCCTTCCCATTTCCTTCCCTTCCTTCCTTCCCTTCCTTCCTTCCTTCACCTCTCTTTGTATCTTCATTACCCTCCCTCTTCCTTCTTCTCTCCCTTCTCTACCCCTTTCCCCTTTCCTTCCTTTACTCGTGCTTCTTACTTCACTTCTTCTTCATTATCCTTCCTTCCCTTCTTCTTCTTCTTCTTCCTTCCTTCTTCTTCTCTTCCCCTTTCCTTCCCTTCCTTTACCTCTCTTTGTGTCTTCATTACCCTTCTTCCCTTCTTCTTTCCCTTTCCTTCTTCTTCTTCTTCTCTTCTTCTTCTTCTTTCTTCTTCTTCTTCTTCTTCTTCCCTCCTTCCTTCCCTCGCCCGCGGCCCTGGTGTCCTCCGGCGTGTGGGTTAATATCATCATTACACGTGTATTAAGTGGCTCTGATAGCGTGTTAGGAGGCGTATTTATTACCCTGTTAACTAACTGATCCCTCCGTCACGACCTTATTTACTCCCCCCCCCCCCCCCTCTCTCTCTCTCTCTCTCTCTCTTCTCTCTCTCTCTCTCTCTCTCTCTCTCTCTCTCCTCTCTCTCTCTCTCTCTCTCTCTCTCTCTCTCTCTCCTCTCCTCTCTCTCTCTCTCTCTCTCTCTCTCTCTTTCAGTATTATTGCTAATTGTTATTTATTTATTTATTTATTTATTGAGGAAAATAGAAACACAAGAAAACTTGGTGATAATATTGAACACTTTAGCACTTTAACACTTTATTGTACTTATTTATTTACTTATATTATATCTTTTATATTTATTGATTTCTTCTATATTACTGATTTATTTTAATTTTGTATTATTTACACTATTATCCTTCCCCTCCCTCTTGGTCTTGTCGCTCTCTGCACAGTTTTTATTTATACGATATGTGTGTAGTTAATAATTATATTCTGTCTTGCCAAGGAACACCACGTCTTTCTTGAATTTCGTCCACTTAACGCAGTCTGCCATGCATAGCTCCGTCGAATACGTCTTGCATGCTTCCCTTTCCGTTGAAGTGAAGTGAAGTTGAAGTGATAAGCTGAAGTGTAAAGATGATGAATGTGTTAATGTGTTAATCCAAGCAGCGATTTAACTTCCTGTCTTGTCCACTATTGCTCGAGACTCTTGATTAATGCCTTAACGCCCAGATCTTTCCTTTACTATATACAATCGTATGTTAGCCATAAAATTACGAAAAAATAACTAAATATACCAAATTAGCAAGTGGACAAGGATACTAAACAAATCATATCTATAAAATATTGCTTATGTTCATTAAAATGGTCTAATGGTGGTTATATTACAGTGAAAATTACGTTCTGGGCTTCAAGGGGTTAATGCCTTGCTAAACAGTCGAGATAGATGGTATTTATAAGAACATGAGAAAATAAGGGAGCTACAAGAGGCCGTGAGACTTACATGTGGTAGTTCCTGTATAGTTAATGGCCGATTTTTTAAACATGGACATGGGCTAACCTAAGACTAACCATGGCTTTAGACAGACATTTCAGTGCTTTAAACATTTGTCCGGGGTATAATATCATTAGACTTGGATGTTGGAGAGGTTAGTGAGTGTCTAGCAATTCTAATCTGAGACTAAACCCACTGGAAAAATGGTTAAAAAGCTTAAATGTCTGGTCTAAAGCCATGGTTAGTCTTAGGCTAGCCCAAGTCCATGTTTAGAAAATCGGCCAATTGTCTGAACATAATGGTAAACGGCCGATAGGTTACTAAATGTTAGGGATTAGGATTAGGGAGAAACTGGTTCACAAATAGGGTGGTGAATGATTGGAATGGACTCAGTCGTCAGGTGGTCAATGCGGAGTCTATTGGGGTCTTCAATAGGAGTCTGGATAAATTCAGCAATGGGGAGTAGAGGTGGATGTAAGTTGAGTTAAGTATCAGGAACTACCTCGTGTAGGTCTGACGGCCTCTTGTAGCTTCTTTATTTTCTTATGTTCTTATGTAAATGGCAAACAGGAAGTGGCTATTATGTAACTCTTGTAGCCAAAAATTTGTTTGTTATAAATGTCGAGGAAGACAACCTGTTTCGAGATTTCAGATGTAAGGATTCTTTGCCTGTTGTGGAAATACTCATAATATAATAATACTATAATAATGATAATATAATAATAATGGTGATAATAATAACTACTATAATAATAACTCATAATACTCATGACAACCTGTATAAAAGCTTGTTCATAAGAACATAAGAAAATAAGGAAGCTACAAGAGGCCGCGAGACCTACACGAGGTAGTTCCTGTTGCTTAACACTACCTACATCCACCTCTCTTCCCCATCCATGAATTTATCCAGACTCCTTTTAAAGATCCCTATTGACTCTGCACTGACCACCTGACGACTGAGTCCATTCCAATCATTCACCACCCTATTTGTGAACCAGTTTCTCCCTATTTCCTTTTTAATTACGCTTTTCCGGCTTGAATCCGTTATATTTTGGCATGTTAGGTCACTCAAGCGGTGCGTACTGTTTGCACACGTGTCTGTTTCGTTGTGGGAGGGTTTTATTTTTTTTATCCAGGAGGGGACAGAGTAGGCAGAGTGGTGTTTGGGTGGGAGGGTTGAGGGGGGGGAGCGAGGGGGGACGGGTTGAGGGGGGGGGGGGCGAGGGGGGGACGGGTTGAGGGTTGATGGGGGGGGAGGGGCGTCACAGCTGTCACATGACTCACTTTTTTGTGTGTTGTAAGAGATGTTATGAGCGTGTTTTGATATCCAAACAGTCTTTTTGTAGGCCAGCTGAGGGTTTGATCTTCGTTTTTTATGACTTTTTAATATTTTTTTATTTACCTTTTGGATCACTACATATCGTCTGAGTTTGCGTAGCCACCAGGCCGGATTTGTGACTTTTGTAGAGGCTCTTCCGTGCTGTTGATGGTGACGGCGGACGAGTCACCAGCCGCAGGGACCTTGGTGCTTCAAAATACTGTAGAATTTTGTGATGTAGCTGAGGAGTGGGAGATAATATACGACAGTGAGTTCTTGGACACAAACTGTACCGTGAAAATTAAGAAAGTTTTGTACTTACATAGATGTCTCCTGTCTCTTTAATCCTTTCATACCCAGATCTTTCCTTTGCTCTAAATTTTGTTCTGTTGTTAGCCATAAAATTACGAGAAGTAACTGAATATACCAAGTTAGTTAGTGGGTATACGGATACTAAACAGGTAATTATCTATAAAACATTGCTTATAATAACTAAAAATCGTCTAATGGTACCCAAATTACAATGGAAATTACGTTCTGGGTCTGAATGGGTTAAAGCATTACCTAGTTGTTGAGGACCTACGTATGCCTGTCCTGCCTTGTCCGTCTATAGGGTCAGGGTGTATAGGCAGCACACACCCTATATGCGCCGTTGAGTGTTAGGCTTCCACCTCCCTCGGGCCAAAGGTGTGTCATGAAGTTGTGTCACTGGAGGTCCTCTCATAGATTCTGTCGTGTGTTCCGAGGACTTGCAACAGACGCGGCAGATCACGGAGCTAACCTTTATAGTTACCATGCCGCAGATCATAGGTCGGGCGACGGGCCTCATGTTATAATTGCAAGGCGGTGTTTGGACAATTGGTGGCCTGCATGGGATTGGATGGGGTGAGCACGTGCGAGTACACACACACACACACACACACACACACACACACACACACACACACACACACACACACACACGGTAAGGTACTCCGTAGTGTAGTGGTTAGCACACTCGGTTCACAACCGAGAAGTCCCGGGT
The DNA here is from genome assembly GCA_016584305.1 of Chionoecetes opilio. Lineage (NCBI taxonomy): Eukaryota > Metazoa > Arthropoda > Malacostraca > Decapoda > Majidae > Chionoecetes > Chionoecetes opilio. Next base: position 30,905 of record JACEEZ010020361.1, on the reverse strand, counting down.
TCGATCCCCGGGCGGAGCGGAAACAAATGGGTTGTTTCCTTAAAACCCGAGCCCCTGTCCACCCAGCAGTGAATGGGTACCGGGTGTTAGCCGGGGTTTGTGACCTGCTCTCCGGGGTGCTGGCTTCGGCCAACACAAAGCACTAAGGATGAATGATAAAAATGTTGATATGGAGACGGGGCCACACGAGCATTGCTCTGGCCCTGTAAAATACAACTAGATGAATACACACCCACCCACCCACCCACCCACCCACCTTTCATACAGGTGTGGTACCATCTGTGTGGCCGCCTGTCGGAGTTGTTACCGCGCAAAGGTGTTTATATACAAAAATATATATATATATATATATATATATATATATATATATATATATATATATATATATATATATATATATATATATATATATATATATATATATATATATATACACACAATGATGGCGGTATACCGGTGCAGCACACCTACCTATGCCAGCCTGTGTGATGAGTGTTGCCAGACAGTATCACCAGGCACGGTCAATTCAAAACAGTATTGCGTAGCGGCATATCATATAGCGGGTGTTGCACGCTTTCATTGCCTTACCACCGTTAATGAAAGTAAATAGGAAAAATAGGAAGGTTAAATAGAAAGTAAATAGGCTTTGTTTATACAGGAAAGTTCTACCATGTGTAGGTCTTACGGCCTCTTGTAGCCTCCTTATTTTCTCATGTTCTTATCTTCTAAATAGGAAGAGAAGAAAATTGAATGGTACGTATTACATTATGCCAGTTTTACCATGTTAGTACTAGTGCATTGAGGAACATTATAAAGAGTCGATGTTGTATACAGGGACACCTAACACCCGGATGTCAATGCTGCCCCCCCCCCCCCCCCCCCTACAACCTCTCATTGCAGTCCCTATTGTCCGCCTGTGGCCGTTGACCTGCTGACCTGCTGACGGCGCACTGCAGGTCAATGATTCACTAGTTTTTATATTTTTTTTATATTTGTTTTATGCGTTGAAGCGTATAGCGCCTGTAGGCTATTATGTTTTTCCTTGAGGGCTCAGGTGGCTGTCCCTGCACATTCTGGAGGGTCGTGATGGTTGGCCCTCGCCCGTTGGTAGCGCAGGCTGGATTTTTATAGTGACACCTGTGATCGTAAAGGTGAAAGTTCGTTTTCTGTGATGGTCAACCCTCAGTTTTAGACTCATGCTGCCACCTGGTGTATCCTCCGCCGCACTTGCACTATAGACCGAGGCACTTCACGAGGAGAGGAAATAATATGTATGTCTTTTTAGAACTGTGTATGGATTGTCGTGTTTATGAAAGTTATTGCCCTGATATGCTTTTTTTTTGTCCCCCTTTTTTCATCGGAAGAAATTAAGTCTTGATAGTGTTATGTGCGTACTCTTGCATTACATCAGTGCACACACACACACACACACACACACACACACACACACACACACACACACACACACACACACACACACACACACACACACACACACACACACACACACACACACACACACACACAAACACGCACTTTCATGGAAGAAAAGGATTGAAGGGAAAAAATAGCTAGGGTGGTTTGAGCGTGCGTGCGTGTGTGTGGTTTTTACTTGTTTAGATAGTGATGATGGAGGTGTTACGAAGCGGCTTGCGTGGTGAGTGTGTGTGTGTGTGTGTGTGTGTGTGTGTGTATGTGTGTGTGTGTATGTGTGTGTGTGTGTGTGTGTGTGTAGTGATGTGACGCAATAGTATAAACAAGTGTGCGTGTGGTGGTGGGTTGAGGTGGGGGGTTGTTGGGTGGGGTTAGGATAAACTCTCGGGGGGGGTTGTGGGGGGTAATAGCAGTACTGTGATGATGGCAAGACAGTAATGGTGATAATGGTGATGAAAATGTCTTGGTGTATGTGATTTGACGCACTCAACTATTTCTCATATTCTCTCTCTCTCTCTCTCTCTCTCTCTCTCTCTCTCTCTCTCTCTCTCTCTCTCTCTCTCTCTCTCTCTCTCTCTCTCTCTCTCTCTCTCGGCAAGAAGGGATATGATCACAGGAAAATCGGGTGTCAGGGGTTTAGGTGATACTCAGGAGGAGGAGGAGGAGGAATACAAAGGAAACACAAACAGCAACAGACCATTAGGTCCTTACATGGCTGTTTGATTTAACTACACTACACTAACTAGATAATATGAGAGAAAGGATAGGGAAGTACAAGGCTCCTCCCCACCCAGGAGGAGGAGGAGGAGGAGGAGGGAGGGGAGAAGGAGGAGGAGGAATGGGCTTGCATACTATACATACATACATACATACATACATACATACATACATACATACATGGATCATATACAGGTGGATGGGCGGAAGGCACAGGTGTTGTGGCGGTAATTAGCGGCCCTTGGTACATATTGTCTCACGTCCGGTGCCGCCCATCCCGCCCGTCTATTTGGGCGGCTCCGGGAAGGGTGTCAGGTGGGGTGAGGGTGTGGAACGCATGTATAGGTCCTCAGATGTGGGCGGGGATCAAGATGGTTAAAATAGCCGAAATAAAGAATAGCCCAAATTAGCCGAATTTCCCCAAAATAAAGAATAGCCCAAATTAGCCGAACAATTGCCGGAATAAAGAATAGCCCAAATTAGCCAAAAAAATCCGAAATAAAGAAAAGCTCAAATTAGCCGAAAAATTGTCGAAATAAAGAATAGCCCAAATTAGCCAAAAAATTGCCGAAATAAAGAATAGCTCAAATTAGCCGAAAAATTGCCGAAATAAAGAATATCTGAAAATAGACTAAATAAAGAATAGCCCAATATAGTGCAATGGTTTGTGTGGGTGTGTGTTGGGTTGCAGTGGTTGTGTTTTGGATGCAAGTGTGGTATGTGTTTAAATAATAATATTAAAATAAATTATTGGAATATAAACAGGTACATAGGGTATTGTGTACACACGTATGTTACACAGCCAGCCTCTAGCTTGTGTTGTGCTGTCGCCATTACATTGATATAACAGTTTACAGTATGTTTATTTTATCTCGCGTAGATTTAAAAAGGAAATAGGGAAAAACTGGTTCACAAATAGGGTGGTGAATGATTGGAATGAACTCAGTCGTCAGGTGGTCAGTGGATAGTTAATGGGAGCTTTAATTAAAAGGAGGCTAGACAATTTCATGGATGGGGATGAAAGGTGGATGTAGGTAGTATCTAGTAATAGGAACTACCACGTGTAGGTCTCACAGCCTCTTGTAGCTTCCTTATTTTCTTGTGTTATTATGTGTGTGAGGGAATGAGGGGGAGGTGTTGTGAGGGTGGTGTTGAGTGTGGGTGTGTGGTGTGGGCGGGAGGGGGCGTTGGTGGCCGGGCGTGGGTGTGATAACCAACAAGGAGGGTGGGAATTTGTATCATATTATTACGAGTCTAACAATGCCGGTCGCGGGGTGTGTGTGTGTGTGTGTGCGTGCGTGTGCGTGTGCGTGTGCGTGCCTCTCTCTCTATCTCTCTTTTTCTCTCGCTTTCTCTCTCTTTCTCTCTTTCTCCATATATAAATATATATATATATATATATATATATATATATATATATATATATATATATATATATATATATATATATATATATATATATATATATATATATATATATATATAAGATAATAATAAAGATAGTAAAGATAATAATCAATATGATAAAGATACTAATAAAGACCAAGGAATACAGGTCCTACGAGCCTGACTCTCCCAATCCTGTGAAAACAGGTGAGAGAAGGAGGAGCAGGAGCAGGAGCAGGAGCAGGAGAAGGAGGAGGAGGAGGAGAAGAAGGAGCAGGAGAAGGAGGAGCAGGAGGGGAAGGAGCAGCAGGAAGAGGAGTAGGAGCAGGAAGAGGAGTAGGAGCAGGAAGAGGAGCAAGAGCAGGAGGAGGAGAAGGAGGAGCAGGAGAAGGAGGAGTAGGAGAAGGAGGAGGAGCAGGAGAAGGAGGAGCAGGAGGAGGAGCAGGAGAAGGAGGAGGAGGAGCAGGAGCAGGAGAAGGAGGAGCAGGAGGGGGACGAGCAGCAGGAGAAGGAGGAGCAGGAGGAGGAGCAGGAGGAGGAGGAGCAGATGGACGATTGATTGAAAATGGACCTTAATGAGGTTGGAGCTGATTCTTGGCGGAGACTCAACCAATGAGTGAGAAGAAACATTGGTGAGGTTGGAGTTAAGAAGAATAAGTTCCAATATGAAAACAGATGAGAACGTTAAAGTACTGATATAATAAGGATGAGGTAGGAGTTAGAGACAGGTAGGATCTATGGTGTTTGGTTCTATTCTTCTTAACTCCAACCATATCCTTATTAGGTCATGTTGCCAACTCCAATTTTTTTATTTCCTCCGTGGCCTCCTATGTCGCGACTGACAAAACAGCAAAGTGATCTTGGGATGACCAAAATGTGTCCCAAGCTTCACACAGTAATGCTTGTGATCTACGCCGCCCTGCTGCTGCTGGTGCTGGCGGGGGACGTGGCCACCATCATCTACGGCCACCACCACCACCTCCATCACCACGACCCAGCCGCCGCAGAGCCCCTGGACGAGTACGTCACCACGCTCATGCACGGGTCCCGCCGCCACCACCACCAGGACCCACCTGCCGGGGCTACACAGGGGGAGGTGTTGAGGGAGCTGGTCTGGGGAGGACTGCTTCTATGCTCCACGCTGCCCCTCCTGGCCCTCTGCCGCCTCCTGCCGTCCCGCGCCAAGGGCCTGTGTCACTTCTGGTACGTCGCCCACTTCACATGGAGCGACGACCGGGCACGGTACGCCTTGCACGTCCTGTACGGCCTGCAGGTGTAGCCCGTGGTGGACGCCCTCGGCCTGTCCTTCCTGCAGGCCGTGGACACCCTGGACTACTGGTGGTGGTGCCTGCAGGGCCTTCTCCTGGTGGTGCTCGTCAGGGCTCTCTGCGGCAGCGATCACGACCAGGAAGACGACGACGACGACACCGACTACGACACAGACACTGCCGACGACAACGAGCTGGTGGAGGTGGTGGTAATGGAGGGGCGGGAGGGTGAGGCTGAGGGGCCCTTCTCGCGACTCCCAGCCTTCCCTCCCGCTGCCGCCCGCCTGGCCTTGCCTCCCGCCGCGCCAGACAGCCTCCAGTGCGTGGTGTGCATCGGCGGCGCAGAGGGAGAGTTCTCAACCATCTCGCTGGCCGATGCAGACTATTGAGCGCCCTGTGAGCTGAAGGAGTGAAGGGATAACACTGGTCTATATTGATGAAATAAAAAAGAAGAAGAAAAAAAAAAAAAAAAAAAAAAAAAAATGACTGGTAGTAGTACAGAGATATGTCTTTACGGTAGATTCACTCACATATATGATTACTTTCTGTCTTACTGCATATATATATTTTTCTACATATTTCACAAATATTCTACAATATTCTACATATATGAATTTATATACTATATATTTTTCCTGGTTATTTGGTACGTATGACTGTATATATGGTGTGTGTGTGTGTGTGTGTGTGTGTATGTGTGTGTGGTGACGACGTTGTTGTGAAGACCCACCAGGCGGCATTTGAACACTTATGGGGCCTTGTTGAATGGTATTGGAAATCATATCTAGTCAATTGTATATAATCTAGCTTATTAATATTTATGCAAGAAAAACAACTATTTTTATCTATTTTGTGTTCCCAGCAAATGTGAGGGACGTGTAGGACCAACAGACAGTTAGTGCAGGATGCGTGGCGGCGCTGAGTCATTGCTAAGCCATCAGATAGGACTTAATTGGGTATGGCCATTGCTAAAGGTTGAAATCATATGACCATAAATCAATCATTGTAATTAGAAATGTTTGGGTTTTTATAAGAAATATTTTAAATCTGAAAGAAAATCACCTTCAGCTGCGCATAAATTGAAATGTTTTTATATATTCTCATGGCTTTTTATCATCGGCAACTGTAGAAACACACACACAGGAAATTTGTGGCAGATTATTCAGACAAAATACAACTAGTGGCGGTGGGAGTTTGATACAAACAAGTATGATTTGAAGGTGTGTTGAGCGGAAAAGAACGATTTAGATAAGGTGCTCATTTGAAGAAACGTGTGACTAACATGTGCACCCGCTCCTTTGTGTTACCGGATTGAGACAACAGGAAGAGGAGAGTAACAAAGAAAGTGGAGGAGATAGGAAGAGTGGAGGAGGAGGAAGAGGAGAGTAACAAAGAAGGTGGAGGAGATAGGAAGAGTGGAGGAGGAGGAAGAGGAGAGTAACAAAGAAGGTGGAGGAGATAGGAAGAGTGGAGGAGGAGGAAGAGGAGAGTAACAAAGAAGGTGGAGGAGATAGGAAGAGTGGAGGAGGAGGAAGAGGAGAGTAACAAAGAAGGTGGAGGAGATAGGAAAAATGAAGGAGGAAGAAGAGGAGCGAAGAAAAATCTCGTTACCCCGCCGTGGATTGGCGGGCCGGGGCGCGGGTGTTGTACCGCCGATGAGATCCTTAATGCTGAACAATTTGTTACACACTTAGGAAGGTTATTGTCTCAAACATTGATAAGCCATGGAGGAAAGAACATGATGTAAAATATGCTAACATCACATAATGAGATTGATTGAAGTTTTATATATGAGAACAAGCGTGATTATCATTGCTTGACTTCCTCGTGTGAAGCTGAAAGTCGTTCCAACTTTGAGGTTCGTGCAGGGAAAGATTATGCACCGTCATGGTATTAAGGAAAATATCTATGCTTATTTGGTCGGAAAGTAAATGATGTATTACCTCAGATGCATCACAGTCGTAATACTCGTGTTGTAGTCGTTGTGTGCTGTACCATCGCATTGAAGCTTTATATGTGCTGTGAAATGTGGAAGCAGTTATCATTTTATGCTACAAACTCTGTTATTTTCTTGTTATATTCCGGCAGATGGAGTTAATGGGGTACAAGTGTGCTCTCAAGTCATGGGCGTGGAATGTGTGGCGGGGCTTTGCTTTGTTCATGCAGGTCACGTTGTCTCACTCACGTTAACAAAACACTTCAACAACAGTAAAGTTTATAGAAAAGTGATTTATTTACCATATTATTCAGTTTTTCAGTTCATAAGTAATGTATTTAGTCCCACAACGGTATAGGAGTCCGCGTTTCTCTACTAAAGGAAATGAATACTAGAAAAATCCAGAGATGTCTTTCATAATTGTTAAGTATTTTCTTTATTAAGTATTTCTGATTCAGGTTCTCTTAAAACATGAACATTATTTGAATAGTGATTTACTTCGCATATTATTCCGATTTTCAGTTCATAAGTAATGTTTTTAGTCCCACAACGGTATAGGAGTGCGTATTTCTAAGGTAAAATAAAAAAAAACAGGAAGAAAACCAGACATGACCTTTCATACTATATTAAGTATTTCGGATTCAGATTCTCCTCAACAACAGTAAAGTTAATAGAAATGTGATGTATATACCATTATTCAGATTTTCAGTTCATGATAAGTAATGTATTTAGTCCCAGGGCGTAATATGAGTCCGCGTTTCTGTACGGTAAAAGAGAAAAATAATACAGGAAGAAAACCAGAGTTGTCTTTCATACATATTTAAGTATTTCGGATTCAGCTCTTAAAACATGAACATTATTTGAACAGTGATTTACCTACCATAGTATTGAGATTTTCAGTTCATGAATCCGTCCGTCAGTCTAGGAGTCCGCGTTTCTCTACTAAAGAAAAAGAACACAAGAAGAAAATCAGAGATGACCTTTCATATATTGTTAAGTATTTCGGATTCACGCTCACTCAAAACAGGAAAATTATGGGAGAAACAGAAAACATAAGAAAAATCAACAAAAAATACTATAATTCTGATAGAAAATCGATTAACTCAAAGATGATTTCGGATTAGGCTTAACTAAAAACTAAAAAATTCTCTAAAACATGAAAATTATTGGAGAAACAAAAATTATAACAAAAACCAACAAAAAACTATAATTTAATAGAAACTATATTAATAACGATTTGACTAACTGCACGCGATATGGGTCCGTCTAAGATCATTAATGAAAAAGTTGCGTCATATTACAGGTTGATGGCCTCCCAGCGCCGACGGGAGAGCCTGCACGCACGCACCAAAAATGAAAGGCTATTATTTTTCCATGACTATATTTCCGCTAGTCGTATGAAGCCCTAATGTATAAGTTCTTGTGACTCTCCCTGCAGTGGTGTGAGGAATAGTTTATGTCCTGTGTAAAGCTATATTGGCAAGTAAGTCTGCACGCACCAAAAATGAAGGGCTAACATTTTTTTATATTTATTTTTCCGCCAGTCGTATGCGGCCCCAATATATAAGTTTTTGTGACTCTTCTGTAGTGGTATTAACTTTAAAAAGATAGACCACGATAGATGAATATATGATAAATAGATAGAGAAAGATAGAAAATCTGTCAAAACCGGGTCTTATGATTTGTTGGAACTTCTTAGCTTCCAGTTGGTCAAATAGAACACAAAAATGAAGAATACAAATTTACAACTATAAAGACATTGTGTGATCGCGATGTCATTCCCCCCTCCCCCCACCAAAAAAAAAAAAAATCCCCTCCTTTGTTGCTTCATCGCCTCCTTCTGATCTGGCGGGTCGGAGGTGTCAGGAGCGGAAATAATAAAGAAAATAAACCCACCCTCCCCTGCCTTGCACTTCGGGTTTAGTGTGGTAAGCCGTGATCCTTACTGCCGCGGGTTGTGTGTGTGTGTGTGTGTGTGTGTGTGTGTGTGTGTGTGTGTGTGTGTGTACTGGTGTGGATTTAGTGGTGTTTGAGTGGTGATGGTGATGTGTGGTGACGAGTTATGATGGTAGCGTGTGGTGATTTGTGTGTTGGTTGTGGCGTTAGTGGTGGTAAACGTAATGGTGGTATTATTGGTTTAGAGGAGTGTATTGTGTCGTAGTGATGATGGTGGTATAATGTATGATGATAGTGATGATGGTGTCAGCTTTGACTTTCACGCGTGCACTCGATGATGAAGGTGATAGTAATGACAATGGTGATAATGATGAGAGTGGCGATGGTGGTGGTGATTGTGATGATGATGATGATGGTGGTGGTGGCGATGACTGAAGACCCGTAAGTAAACACCAAGACCCATAAATATGACGGAGAACCGGGCGATGTCAAAGGGCGTGAGGAAGGAGGAAGAGGAGAAGCGAAGAAAGATATAAAGGAGAAAGAGTACCAAAGACAGGAGAAGGAGGAAGAGGAAGGAAGACAGAGAAACAAAGAAAGCGGAGGAGATATGAAGAGTGGAGGAAGAGGAAGAGGAGAGAAACAAAGACAGTGGAGGTAGGAAGAATGAAGGAGGAAGAGGAAGGAAGACAGAAACAAAGAAAGTGGAGGAGATAGGAAGAGTGGAGGAAGAGGAAGAGGAGAGTAACAAAGACAGTGGAGGTAGGAAGAATGAAGGAGGAAGAGGAAGGAAGACAGAAACAAAGAAGGTGGAGGAGATAGGAAGAATGAAGGAGGAAGAAGAGGAGAGTAACAAAGAAGGTGGAGGAGATAGGAAGAGTGGAGGAGGAGGTAGAGGAGAGTAACAAATAAAGTGGAGGAGATAGGAAAAGTGAAGGAGGAAGAAGAGGAGCGAAGAAAAATATGAAGGAGAAAGAGTAACACAGAAAGTGGAGGAGGAGGAAGACTGGAGGAGGAGGAAGAGGAAGGAAGAGTCTTAAAGAGCCGCCCTAATGAATAC
>JACEEZ010020361.1:13708-18708 GCA_016584305.1 Chionoecetes opilio | reverse complement strand
GGTGGTGGTGGTGGTGGGGGTGGTAATGGGTGGGGGTAGTAGTTGTGGTGGTGGTGGTGCACACTAAAAAAAAAAGGTGCAACTTTGCACCTTTAAAGGTGCAAACTTATGTCACACATTTTGCACCTTTAAGGATGCAAAGTTGCACCCTTAAGGGTGCATAGTTGCACCCCCCTAAGGGGGGGTTGCACCTTAAGAGGTGTAACTATGCACCCTTAAGGGTGCAACTTTGCATTCTCAAAGGTGCAAAATATGTGACATCATTTTGCACCTTTAAAGGTGCAAAGTTGCACCTTTTTTTCTTAGTGTGTGGGGGTAGGGGTGGTGGTGGTGGTTGGTGGGGATAGTGATGGTTGTGGGTGGTGGTGGTGATAGTGTTGGTGATAGTGGTGGTGGTGGTGGTGGTGGTGGTGGTAGTTAGTGGTGGTGGCGGTGGTACAGGAGTTCAATTGGACACGACACGTTTTTTTTCTCCCTCGTGTGGTGTATAATTTCGAGGCGTGGTATCTAGCGCGGACAATACCCAAGAGGTGTCTCCTTGGGGAAGCTCGGGGCATGTTGCAGCCATTGTGTGTGTGACGGGCGGTCGCCACACCTCGACTCCGCTTTGCAATTTGTGTTGACAGCTAGATGAGGGAGTGAGAAGTGAGCGGGGGAGGGATTACAAGGCGGCGAGGGTGTAGGATGGGGGTGGAAGGTGGGGGTTGTAGGGGTAATGGGGGGAAGGTAGGGGTAGTAGGGGTCGTGGTGGAGGTGCTGGGGGTAGTTGGGTGGGGATGAGAAAGTGTTGTTCGTGCCTCGTGGTAGTTGGTGGTGGTGTGGCTGATGTTGATGACTGTTCTGATCTATTTTATAACAAGGATGGGTGTGGTAGGCACGTGTAGTGTGGTGTGATGCTGTGTGGTGTGGTGGTGTTGATTGTGGTGGTTGTGGCGGGCGGTGGGGGTGGTACTGACAGACACTCCGACAAAAGAACAAAAGATACAGATAAATTAATCCTTGCCTTTTTTTCATTTTTTATTCTCCTCTCATCTGTTCATCATTACTTCAGTTCGTTTTCTGTTATTTTCTCTCATTCCTCGTTCTCCCCTTGCATGTCATTCTCACTCCTTCATGCTTTGCTACTCTTCTATGTATTTTTCTTCCTTGCTTTTACTGCATTTTTATTAATCTTTGTGTTGTGTTCTGTTTCCTGTAGTTGAGTTAACACCACTTTTTTCCTCCCCTCCCTCCTCCTTCTCCTATTCAAGAAAATATTACTGGATAAAATAGTTTCCTATCTAGATAAGAATAACTTAACACTAATCCCCCAGCATGAGTCCCGCAATAAGAGGTCTTGCCTAACTAATTTACCCGACCTTACATTATCATATATTCAAATTGGGACGGTAAAATACCCCCAGACATAATATATTTTGGTAGCCAGAAACCTTTTGCTACAATTCCCCACGAGGGTCTATTAACCAAATTTGAGCGCAGGGTTTAGGAGAGCAGTTGTGTTCATGAATTGGCGATTAGCTTTCAGACCGCAAGCTTCGTGTAGTGCAACAGAAGGTGAAACATCGGATTGGTTAACCCCGTGAGGCCCAGAACGTAATTTCCATTGTAATTTTGCTACCATTTGACATTTTTTAGTCAATATAAGCAATGTTTTATAGTTTGACCTGTCAATGTTCTATAGTTTGATATAAGCAATTGTTTTTATAGTTTATACAGTATGACCTGTTTAGTATCCCAGTCCACTAACTAATTTGGTATATTAAGTTACTTTTCGTAATTTTATGGCTAACAACAGACAATTTTTTTTATAGCAAAGGAAAGATCTAGGCGTGAAGGGTTAAATATACAGGTGGAGTGCCTCAGGGATCGGTCTTAGGTTCAACATTTCTTTTAGTAAGACTCGAGTATATATATATCAATGATCTATTCTAGAGTGTTATGTGGGCTCATTTCTAGAATATCGATAGTTGCTGACGACGCCAAACTAAGTGGTAGAGTACTGTGAAATAATGCAACTTTACCTTATTCTATGTTTCTGTGTTCCTTTAATTCTTGTACACCCCCCCTTCTATGTAATCTCCCCCCCTTTTTTTCTTTAATAAACTTGTAAACCTTGTAAACTTTATTTAGACAAACTATCAGACTGGACCTTCCTCAGACTATCCTTCCTACAAGTACAAGTAGCTATAATATATTAGTAGTTTTTAACCCCTTGAGACCCAGAACGTAATTTTCATTGTTATTTAACTACCATTAGACAATTTTTAGTGAATATATGCAATATTTTATAGATATGACTTGTTTAGTATCCTTGTCCACTTGTTAATTTGGTATATTATGTTAGTTTTCGTAATTTTATGGCTAACAACAGACGATTTTATATAACAAAGGAAAGATCTGGGCGTGAAGGGGTTAATGTATCATAGTTATAGTGTTATTATTATATATAGTACATTGTCTTCTCACTCCTCTGTCTTTGTCTTCACCTTCTTCACTATATCTTTTCTCACTTCCTCTCTTTACCGATTCATTATTCTTTGTCGTGACTTCCTTTCTTCTCTGTTTGTCTCTTTGTCTGTCTGTCTTTCTGTACGTGTGTGTGTGTGTTGTGTGTGTGTTGTGTGTGTGTGTGTGTGTGTGTGTGTTGTGTGTGTGTGTGTGTGTGTGTGTGTGTGTGGTGTGTGTTGTGTGTGTGTGTGTGTGTGTGTTGTCTGTGTGTGTGTGTTGTGTGTGTTGTGTGTGTGTGTGTGTGTGTGTGTGCGTGTGCGTGTGTGTGTGTTGTGTGTGTGTGTGTGCGTGTGCGTGTGCGTGTGTGTTGTGTGTGTGTCTTTGCATGTCTGTCTTTCTGTACGTGTGTGTCTCTCTCTCTCTCTCTCTCTCTCTCTCTCTCTCTCTCTCTCTCTCTCTCTCTCTCTCTCCTCATCTCTCTCTCTCTCTCCTCCTCTCTCTCTCTCTCTCTCCCCCTTTCCGCCTGTATCCTCCCCCCTTCCCCCCCTTCCCCCCCACCTTTCCCCCCCCCCCCCCCCCCTTCCCCTTCTCACGCCCGGCAGCGGAAGTGTAGCGATAAACATCTTCCAAATCATGTGGCGAATTCAACCTAGACTATGAAGTTATTAGTATCGTTTTTCTGCCCTTGTTTTCAGCTGTGGTGGTGTTAGTGGTGGTGGGGGAAGGGGGGCTGGTTGGCATGTTGGGGTAGGGGGTGGAGGAGGTGCGTGGGGGTTCATGGTGTGGGTTTGGTTGGAGGTGTCTTTTTGGGGTGATGCATGGGTCGTGGCTTTTGTTTGTTTTTTGGTAATTTTTTTTTTTTAGTGGATTTTTTGTTTTGTTCTAAGTTTTTTTTTTGTAATTTATTTATTTATTTTTTATATTTTTGGTTGTTGGGATGGGGGGGGGTTGTGATTCAGTACCTTAAGGCTTCAATGAGTGTCTATTTACCTCTACCTATCTAATTGATTTAATAATAACCTATCTATTTACCTATCTAAAAGACCTGATATTTACCTCATAACAGAAAAATAGGTAGACACATATTTACCGTAGCTTATATTTATTGACTTATTTTCTCATACTTATTCATACTCATATTTATTGACTTATTATATCTTTTTTTTCTCTCTCTATCTCATTACCCAACGTCAGTCCTTTCATAAACCCGTAATAGCTTCCACAGATTGCTCTATTATTTTATATCAGAACTTCATTATAACGCACCCTAGCTCCTAGAGAGAGAGAGAGAGAAGAGAAGAGAGAGAGAGAGAGAGAGAGAGAGAGAGAGAGAGAGAGAGAGAGAGAGAGAGAGAGAGAGAGAGAATTACAGATAGAATGAAAGAAGAAAAGTTATTTAGAATGATAAAAGGACAAGACCAGAGAGAGAGAGAGAGAGAGAGAGAGAGAGAGAGAGAGAGAGAGAGAGAGAGAGAGAGAGATTACAGATAGAATGAAAGAAGAAAAGTTATTAAGAATGATAAAAAGACAAGACCAGAGACCCAATTCCACAATACTATATACAACAACCTCCACTAATCTATGCTCCTCCTCACCACAAACACAGCTTAAAACGTGTCCAAATAGGTCCTTCCACCCTTCCCTTCCACATTAGCTCCTCTTCACCACAACCACATCTTAAACTTACCCAAATAGGTCCTTCCACCTCCTTCTCCCCCTCAAATACATCCTTCCACCCCCTCCTCCCCCCATTCAAAAACTAAAACAACATTACCTCTCACCACAACCTCAACTTAAACTTATCCAAATACTTCCTACAACCCCCTCCTCCCTCCCTCAAATACTTAATTCTACCCCCTCCTCCTCCCAAAGTACTTCCTTCCACCCCCTCCTCCCCCACCTCCCCCCACTCAAAAACACAGCGTCATTCTCCTCTGCTTCCCCACCCTCCTCGCCCTCAGTTGCTTGTGGTTGTTGTGGTCAGGCTAGGAAGTCGATTAGTAATGGTGGTAGGGGAGGGGGGAGTTAGGTGCTGTGTAGGAGGGGGTGATAGTGATGGGGTGAAGGGGGGGTGAGGGGGTGATAGTTTGCTGTTTTTCTTTTCACTTACTCGTTTACTTTCGACCCTCATCCTTGATTGATAGTTAAATTAGGGTAAAGGAGTTTATAGAGTATGTTAGAGGGTAAAGGAGCTTATAGAGTATGTTGAAAGGAGTATGTTAGAGGGTAAAGGAGCTTATAGAGTATGTTGAAACGAGTATGTTAGAGGGTAAAGGAGCTTATAGAGTATGTTGAAAGGAGTATGTTAGAGGTAAGAGCTATAGAGTATGTTGAACGAGTATGTTAGAGGTTAAAGGAGTGTATAGAGTATGTTGAAAGGAGTATGTTAGAGGGTAAAGGAGTTTATAGAGGGAGTTATAGAGTATGGAGTGGGTTGTAGTGGAGTGGATACAGGACAAGGTTGTATTTTGTGGAGTTGTGGACTAGATTCTGTTATAAAGTACTGATGAGGAGGAGAGAGAGAGAGAAGAGAGAAAGAGAGAGAGTAGAGA
>JACEEZ010020361.1:0-10223 GCA_016584305.1 Chionoecetes opilio | reverse complement strand
GATAGATAGATAGATAGATAGATATTCAATCAATCAATCATTGGGGGCATACGCCGGGGGGCGCGTCGCCTCGCCCACCCTACGACGCCACTCCCGGGGTGTCACCACGCGCGAGTTCCATGCAGGCTCCTTTTCATACCAAGCAGCTCCGACAAGAAACATCAACTTGCCCCAGCCACGAGCCTGTGGGCGCCCCCTTGGCCTCTCCACGCCGGATTGGTCTCTTACAGATACAAACCCGATGGGAAGGATCGGTTTCAGGGTAGCGTGCCACATGCCCATATAGCCGAAGTTGGCGCTGACGGACTATGCAGGTAATAGGCCTCGATTCAGTCTCACGGTGCAATCGCTGATTTGACACGTAATCATCCCAGCGATACCCCATGATTCTGCGAAGACACTTATTACCAAAGGCATTGATTCGTCTCTTCAAGTCACTATTTAGTGTCCATGTCTCACAACCATAGAGTAGGACAGGGATCACAAGCGACTTGAAGATCCGGATCTTTGTCCTCCTGCACAGGTACCGACAACGCCAAATACTCCCGACGAGCGAGTCCATAACACCGTGGGCTATGCCAATCCGTCGTAAGACTTCTTGACGTGACCCGTCGTCATTATGGACTGCGCTACCAAGGTAGGTAAAACTTTCCAAGATCTCAATGTCCTCGCCACACGCATGAACAGACTGTACTGCTTCATCTAGTAAGTCTCCAAATACCTGGACCTTGGTCTTGAGCCAGGAGACCTCAAGTCCCAAAGGCTTTGCCTCCTCGTGCAGCGCCTCGAGAGCCATCACCAGGACCTCCAGCGACTCAGCAAAGATTACTGCATCATCGGCAAAAACATGATCAGTGATTCTGGTGTTGCCGACGGATGCTCCACAATCACTTGATCTACAACCTTGTCCAATACCCAGTCCATACAAGCGTTGAAAAGTGATGGGGCAAGAACGCACCCTTGCCTCACTCCTGTATTCACAGGAAAGAAGCTGGATACACCTGCCCCACACTTCACAGCACTCTCAGTCCCAGAATACAGACCAGTTATCAAACCAATAGTCCTTGCAGGAATCCCTCGAAGTCGCAGAAGATCCCCGAGTGACTCACGATGCACTGAGTCAAACGCCTTCTTGAGATCAACATAGGCTGCAAGCATCCCCTGTCGAAACTCACGTCGGCGTTCCACCAGGACACGAAGCGCTAGGATACGGTCCGTTGTTGACTTACCAGGCGTGAACCCAGACTGCTGAGGTCTCTGATGCTTCACCAGATGACTGCGAATTCGTGTCAGCAATAGATGGGCAAGCACCTTGCCTGGTACGCTGAGCAGTGTAATACCGCGGTAATTGTTGCAGTCCTGACGGTCCCCTTTCCCTTTCCAGATAGGGACGACCAGCCCCCTTTTCCAGTCAGGAGGAATGGTACCTGATTGCCACACGGCAGTCAGGACAGCATGCAACCCGCGGATCATGGCCTCACCCCAGCTTGAGGAGCCGCACGATATTAAAAAACACCAGCTGCCTTTCCACCCTTCAACTTTGCTACAGCCTCTCTGACTTCGTCAAGAGAGGGTGCGGTTTCGTCAATGGGAGGATCGGCATCCACTGCCTGTAAACCAGTGGTGTGAAGCTGCTCAGTTGGAGGGTCCACAGCTTAGATATAGATATTGACCACAGCTTTATACATAAATTACACATAATTCATTAATAAATAGACAAAACACTTAATGCCCAAAAAATTTAATATTCCCACAAATGTTGAGTAACAAACTGTAGTCCAACAAAAAATAATTACTAAAACTGCTACTACTACGATAAACTACTAAACACATAAAATTCAACAAGCAGCCAGCTTGATCTACGTCCCTATGAAAGACAAAAAATAAATAAACTATTAACGGAAAAGAATATGCATTTCTTAAGTATAACTATTTAAAACTTCATGAATAATTTTGCATGTTATTACATCACTGAAATTAGAGAATACGTCATGAACAGTATTAAATCTGTAAAGGCTTCTAATGTGTTGTGTTATGGGGCACACCTCTACCACATGTTGTGGTAGTCTATAGACTACCACATATACACATATATATACCACATATAGTGTCTACACACACACACACACACACACACACACACACACACACACACACACACCACACACACACACACACACACACACACACACACACACACACACACACACACACCACACACACACCCCACACACATACATACATACATAATACATACATACACACACACACACACACACACACACACACACCACACAACACACACACACACACACACACACACACACACCACACACACACACACACACACACACACAACACACATACATACATACATACATACATACAACACACACACACACACACCACACACACACAGAAAAGACTGCTATCAAGAAGAGATAGAGAATATAATAGAAGATCGAGATCATATGGAGAAACAAGGACAATTCCAATGATCTGAAACTCTAGAAATGCCAGTGGTCGCTGGCAGTTTTAACTAAAAGGGTTTGGGTCTACTGTGTTTTGGCTCCGCGACTATATTTTTCATAAATAATTTCGCGATAAAATGTATTCAGATGCACCGCATTGAATACCAAAAAATATAGTTCTTTCTGTGTTCTACTAATTATATGGAGACATGCATTACGAGGGAAAACGTTCTATAATAGCAATTTAATGCAAAATACTCGCCTTCGAGTAGCAAAGCTTAATATATTTTTTACATGTATTTTGTGGCTTTGTAAAATTTGGGCGATGTTCACACTGTTTTCTAAGAAAAGTACTGCTGCGTCTGGCAAACGCTTGTCAAAATACAATAAGCAATGCCTTGGAAAAAAGAAGAATAAAGAATGCCGAAATCGGCTTGTTGCTGCGACAATGTAGGTTTTAATGGGGGAGGCGACGTGCCGCGGCGGGGAGTGGTGGGCGGGGAGATTGTGGCGGAGAGATTGAATCAAAACATTTCGGGCTTCACGCGTTGACTCATTGCACTTCCCGCTTTTTTATCTGATTGATACCCCAATAATAACAGGAAAATATGACTGCCTCGTATAGATAACTTTTAAACATTCGTTATTGACTATATAATATAATAGAGTAGCATTTACCTCGCCTCCTCAACTATAACCTCCTTGGTTTTGGTTATATACAATGTTTTACAGGAATCAGGCTTCTATAAAAATATACATATAGAAGAAAAATCGTTCTTAATATTATACTTTTGTGTTTTAAGTGCAGTGGAATAAGCCAATATTTTGTTTTCCAGTAGACCAACTTATTATCAAAAAGTGAGTTAAAACTTGCCAGCGACCCTGGCATTTTGGGTTCAGTTCTCTCAAATTTGAGAGAAGGAGAAGTGTGTGATGTGGTGTGTGGGCGCTTATAAGTAACCTTGATTGATTTTTTGGGGGGGCCTTCGGCCCCACCAAACATGGACTCTCCAGATAAGCCCCTTCTAACTTTCCTGAAAATCATGGATGTAGAAAGGGGATGTTTCCCCCCCACCCATTCACTCACCCATACCCATCCCCCCCCACCCATTCACTTACCCATACCATCACCCCCCACCCATGTCACTCCCCCATTACCCATCACCACACACCCATTCACCCCCCTTTACCCATAAACCCCGCACCCATTCACCACCCTTTAAACCCACCCCCCACCCATCACTCACCCATACCATCACCACACACCCATTACCCATCACCTCACCCATTCACTCACCCATTACCCATCACCCCCCCCCCATTCACTCCCCTTTACCCATAAACCACACACCCATGCACTCACCATACCCATCACCCCCACCCATTCATTCCCCCATTACCCATCACCACACACCCATCACACACCCATACCATCACCCCCCACCCATTCACTCACCCATTACCCATCACCCCCCCCATTCACCACCCATTACCCTCACCACACCCCATTCCACTCACCCATACCCATCACCCCAGCTATCACTCACCATTACCCATCACACACACCCATTATCCATCACCCCCCACCCATTCACCCCACCCATTACCCACACCACACCCATTCATCCCCCTTTACCCACACCCCCACCCATTCACTCACCCATTACCCATCACCCCCACCATTCACTCACCATTACCCATCACCCCCCACCCATTCACTCACCCATTACCCATCACCCCCACCATTCACTCACCCATTACCCATCACCACACACCCATTCACTCACCCTTTCCCCATCACCCCCACCCCATTCACTCACCCATTACCCATCACCCCCACCCATTCACTCACCCATTACCCATCACCACACACCCATCACTCACCCTTTACCCATCACCCCCCACCCATTCACTCACCCATTACCCATCACAAAACACCCATTACCCATAACCCCCCCACCCATTCACTCACCCCCCACCCATTCACTCACCATTACCCATCACCACACACCATTCACTCACCCATTACCCACACCCCCACCATTCATCACCCATTACCCATCACCACACACCCATTCACCACCCATTACCCATCACCCCCCACCCATTCACTCACCCATTACCCATCACCACACACCCATTCATCACCCATTACCCATCACCCCCCACCTATTCCCTCACCCATCCCCCATCACCCCCAACCCATCACCCCCCACCATTCACTCCCCACACCCATTACCCATCACCCACCCATTCACTCCCCCATTACCCATCACCCACATCAAGGCTTCCTCAATTCTCGAAACCCATTTTTGTTTTCACAATTCCGCTAATAGGCTGCTAAAAAAAAAAGAAGAAAAAAAGTGATGGGATCATTTATGTGGGCTTATGACCTTCCCTGGTCAATGATTCCAAAAATGTCCCATATGAGGGTTTGCGCCCGGGGGGGGGGAAAACCATACCACCACACACACCACACACCAAAACACACACGACAGACGACGGGACAGACACATTTTTCGTTTTATATTATTATAGAGACTGTATGCTTAGTATGTAGTGATGTGTATGTGTCTACTGTATGAGGTATTGTATGTTTTTATAGGGTGTGTGTTTGTGTGTGTGCGGTGCGTGTTTATGTTTTCGTGTAGGTAGCCAAGGTGCAAAAACATGGCTCGTCTGCCCGTCAATATTAATTAAGCTCACCCTTTAGACAGGTCAATCACCACAGTACCTCCTAATTTGGGGGCGCCTGTCACCTGTGTCAGATTGGGGGGCTTCAGGGTCCCAGGAGGCTGCGAGGCCCCTGAGTCCCCCCCCCCCCCCCAGGGCAATTATCGGGTCATCTTAGGACATTCGGGTATACTTGGGTCAATTAGTGCGCTGTATACATTAAGAGAGAGAAGTTCGCAGAGCTCGATAAAAAGAACATCGCCGGTCATCGATTGCAGGAATGTAATTACGATAGTGGTGGTATACTGTTGCGCGGGTCTCGGTCTGTCGGGGGAATGGTGGAAGAGGACGGAGGGGGGGAGATGGGACGACGGGGGGGTAGTAAAGGAGAGGGTAGGGAGGGAGGAGGGAGAGCGGAGAAGTGGGGAGTAGGTAAAGGAGAGGTAGAGAGGGGAGAGGACAGTGGATAGGAGAATACCCTTATTGGTATGGTGGAGGGCCTTCGGCCACAAAACATGGACTCTCCAGATCGCCCCTTCTAACTTTCGTGAAATCATGGAGGTAGAAATGTGTATTCCCCCACCCATTCACTCAACCAGTACCCATCACCCCCCACCCATTCATCACCCATTCCCCATCACCCCCCACCCATTCATCCCCCATTACCATCCTCACTCATCCATTCACCACCATTACCCATCACCCCCCACCCATTCACTCACCTCATACCATCACCACACACCATTACCCCATCACACCCCCACACATTCCACGCACCCATTACCATCACCTCACACCCATTCACTCACCATTACACATCACCACATCACCCATTCACTCACCCCCCATCACATCAACCCCCACCTGATTCCCTCACCCATCACCCAAACATCACCCCCACCCATTCACTCACCATCACCCACACCCATCTACCCTCACCCACGCATTCACTCACCCAAATTACCCATCAACCAACATCAAGGCTTCCTCAATTCTCGCAACACTGTTTGTTTTCACAATTCATCGCTAATAGGCTGCTAAAAAAAAGAAAAAAAAAAAGTGATCGGATCATTCATAAGTAGCTTAGTGACCTTCCCCTGGTCAACCCGGTTCCAAAAATGTCCCATATAGTGTTTGCGGCCAACGGGGGGGGCGGAACCTATACACCACACACAACACAGACAGACAGACACATTTCGCTTATATTATATAATCTGAAATCAGGGATGTAGAAATGTATGTATGCCCACCACCCATTCACACCCATTCACCATCACCCACCCACCCCATTCACCACTCATACCTCACCCACCACCCATTCACCACCCATTACCCATCACCACACACCCATCATCCCCCCACATATTCTCTCACCCATCACCCATCACCCCCCATACCATTCACCAACCATCACCCCACACCCCATTACCCATCTCCGACCCATTCACACCCATTACCTCACCTACAGTCAAGGCTTCCTCAATTCTCCCGCAAAACCCACTTTTGTGTTCACACAATTCTAGCTAATAGGCTGCCTTTAAATAAAAAAGGAAAAAACAAAAGTGACGGAATCCATCTCACAAGTGGGCTATGACCTTCCCATTGGTCAACCTGATTCCAAAAATGTGCAATATGAGGTGTTTTGCGCCACGGGGGGCGGAACATATACCACACAACACAACAGACAGACACACTTCGCTATATATTATAGATAGGGAAGATATAGAACGATACACGTCAAGCGCCTCTATGTCGCGTCACCTGCCATTTAATCTCACCCGCCCTGCAACCCCTGATGACCTGACACACTTTTGATGACTACCTACTCAGGCAGAAGGAAGATGACACAAGAACAGGGTGATGCGAACCTACACAAAGGAACACTTATGATGTTTCCGTAATTACCTTTGATTGAATTACTCGGATAATATATTAGAATATTATTTTATTTTTATTTCAATGTCTTAACTCTAAATTTTTTTTCTTACCCTCAATTATTTTTGTAGTAACTAGACAATTACTTGAATTCTACTAAAATGAGAACAAGGCAGGCGTATTTCACTTATTGTCGTTCACAACAGCTGAATACAACTTAGTGCAGCAGAAAGCTTTATATTTATTAAGGAAAATTTGTTGTCCGCTTAGCGGCTGAAAGGTTGGAAAACACAGGGAAACACCTCAATATTTATGACCTTGGTCACTTCTCAATATATTTACAGCAAAAGAATAAAGTAGTTATAATACAGACGTCATCACCAATCAGAACACGTTCACCGGAGCTCCATCACGGCACAGCATCACAAGGCACAGCACGATCAAGCATTACAAGGCACAGCACGACCGCATCACAAGGCACAAGCACGGATCAGTATACCAAGAACAACACGACTCAGCATCACAAGGCACAGCACGGCTCAGCACGAGGTGACTCGGGCACAGCGGAGGAAGCCGGAAGCAGCTGCGGCGCGGCGGGCGTGCAGGGCGAGCGCGGGCAGAGCGGGAGGCAGCGGGATGGGATCGGACAGTATCCTTCATTCCTTCATCTTGCGATTGTCTGCCACCCTACCCACCAGTCCACAGGGAAGACAAAACCGCTTGCCCCAGGGTAGACATTCCGATCCTTTCTTCCTCTCGGGGCACTGGTGAGGTCCTTAGACAGCCGCGGGCCAGAGGCGAGCGCGTCGGCGGGCATGTAGGGCAGGAGGTGGGTAATCGCTGTCCCGGCTGGCCAGGATACGGCACGTGCCCCTCATCCCCAATGCGGTGTTACTCGCGTCCTGGGTTAGTAAGGTACTGCTGGCGCTGAAGGGACTCCCTGGACAGGTCTGGGCGGGCAGGGGTAGGGGCACAGGGGCAGGGGGTGTGTGCAGTGAAGTGTAGAGTACACGGTGGCAACACTTCCTGGGGGAGGCGTCGGTGTCTGTCTTCATTCAACCTTTTCCGGGCGGCCGCGACTCCCACACGGTTTGCCCAGTCCCTCATGCCCCGCGCGGCGTGGTGAAAGGTGCACGCCGCGACGCCCTCAGGTCCTCCTCGATAAACGGCGAAGTGTGCATGCTGGGAATCCGAGAAGTGACCTCTCGGAATCCTTCGACCCTAGTTTGTGTCGGGTGACGTCAGCCCTTGATGTACCGGTGGGGATGTCTGGTGTCTGCGTCAGGATGGACGACCTCCTTCTCCTGGGTCTTGGTCAGCAGCAGGGCAGGGCGGGTGGGCGGGTGAGGCGCCATGGGGTTAGCTGGTCCATCGGTACTGCCAGTATAACAGGCCTAGGAGGACAGGCGTGTTAGACCTTCATGAGTTCTGACGCTGTGAATTGGACTGTCAGGGAGAGTGGAAGCAGGCCCTCTCGGTCACTCACGCAGAGACTCACAAAGGCAAGGTAGCGGGCGGTATGGGTCAAGCCCCTGACATCAGCTGCCCGGCTCCAGCACCGCCACCGTGCCCCTCCCCCGCCCCACCCTGGACACCCCTGATTGGTCCGTCAGGTGGAGAGCATCGCGACCACTCACACAACCGCGCGGATTGGCGGCTGGGACGCTTGTGGAGATGAAAGGGATTGGTTTGTTTCGCCTCTTCACACCCAGATTTTTCATTTGCTATAAAAAAAATGTTATGTGTGTCGTAGCCATAAAATTACGAAAAGTAACTAACATACTAAATTTGGCGTCGAAAAGGATAGTAAACAGGACATCTATAATATATTGCCATATGTACTAAAAGCGTTATGTAATGGTACTCAAATACAATGAAAATTACTCTGGTTTGGGCCTCAAGGGGTTAAACAAATGAATGAGAGAATAAGACATCCTTTCTTCCCAACTTGCGAACCTGAGAAATATGTTGCATAAGGAAAACTTTGAAGAGAGTATTATAAGCAACAAAGTATAGTATAGATTAGTTAAATCAATATTTTGTCAGGAACTAGATAAAGCAGAAGTTCTTTACGATAAGAAACACAGTTTCTTTTGGTTAAATAAATATAAATCAGACTGTACTTAACACAGTAATACCAAGGCAGGCTCTAGACGCAATAACAGAGTACTTTGTTATGTTACATCTATAATTTATTGGGCAGGATTGGTGCGGTACTTTTATTATGAATGTTATTTGATCGTAAGGATGTCGACACAATGAAGGTAAAACAGTATATAACGCTGGAATGATTCCGTCCTCTCAAGAAACTATTACCCAATTGAATATTGTTGGTGTTGTGATTGGTGAGGAATGGAGAATAATTATGCCGATTCGTTAAAGACACCAAAAACACACACCATCGTTAGCACACAAACACACCATCGTTAGCAACAACACACACCATCGTTAGCACACAACACACACCATCGTTAGCACACAAACACACACATCGTAGCACACAACCAACCCCACCCCCCACCCCACCCAAAACCATTGTTAGCACAAACACAAACCATCACTAGCCCACAAACACACACATCGTTAGCCACAAAACAAACATCGTAGCACACAAACAACCATCGTTAGCACAAACACACACCATCGTTACACAAACACACACCATCGTAGCACCAACACACACCATCGTTAGCACCCACAACACACACCATCGTAGCAACAACACACACCACGTTAGACACAAACAAACCTGTAGCACACAACTACACACCATCGTTGACAAAAAAACACCATCTTTAGACACAAACACACATCGTAGCACACACCCACTACATCGTTTAGCACACAAAAAAACCAACCGTAGCTACACAACCCAACACATTGTATCACCAAAAACCATCACAGCACAAACACACATCGTAGCACCAACACACCATCTTTAGCCCCAACCACACATCTTAGACACAAACACACACCATCTTTATCCACAACACACACCATCGTTATCACACAACAACCCCATCGTTATCACACAACACACCACGTTTATAAAACAAACTTGACACAACAAACATTCTTTATCACCCAAACACCATCTCTATAAAACAACCCCATCTTTATCCAAAAAACATCATATACACAAACACACTCGTTATCACACCCCACACACTAGACACAAACACACCATCTATACACAACAAAACT
>JACEEZ010020360.1:28235-42517 GCA_016584305.1 Chionoecetes opilio | reverse complement strand
TAAAATTCAATGGATAAATGATTTGCTTTTCTGCTTCTTTCCAACATTTAATCTATAAATGCGAAATCCAAGCAGAAGACATCACATGCACATGCAGCCACTAACTAATCAGCGATCAATACCGAGGACGCACCTACTTTTTCAGCCAATCAGGATCGAAGGACAGAGGTCAGCTGAGTCGCGGATACCTCTGCGGTCGCGGGCCGAGTCGCGGCCCACGGTTTAGCTAGCCAATCCATTAACCCATGCATGTATATTGTTACGAACATTGAGGTTTTTTGTTTGTTTGTTTGTTTAGAAGATAATTCCTCAGAGCCGTAGTGATCTACCGCTGCAGCATATATTATAAGGCCTCTTCTATTTGTGCCGAATTTTCCAGGAACCAGTTCTTTCAGTTCAGGGTTGGGTTCAGTTCCTGGTTCTGGGTTCGCGTGTCACAAATGGAACGCAAAAACCCCGTTTTTTGTTTACAAACAAACACAGCTGGCGAGGCAAGAGGAAGGGGCGTTTTCTCCCGTCTTGTGTAGGGCTGTGCTCGCATTACACGATGATTCTGATGATAAACTGAAATAAATTATGTACCAGCAACATCCACTGCTGGCATCTGTGGCATAAATTACGTGTTACGGTGTGACGATACAAAGTGTACCCATGATAAAGGGTCACCGGGCCCCCTACTGCGCATACGCGGAAAAGCGGTACCTTATTTATCGTTGGTACGGTGATACATTTGGTACCCTGATAAATAATGACACCAAAACACATGTATTTATTTTCTCATGTAGGTCATTTATTTATACTAGTCAGTGATAACTTCGATCATAGACCACTGTGGTACAGATGCAGTGGTATATATGCTTCTTTACATCTTATTTACCATGTAGCTATGTGGCGATGAATGTGGTACGCTGATAAATAAGGAACCCACTACACAAGTTATATTATTTTCTCATGTAGGTCATTTATTTATACTAGTTAGTGATAACTTCGATCATAGACCACTGTGGTACAGATACAGTGGTATATATGGTTTTTTTACATCTTATTTACCATGTAGCTATGTGCCGATGAATTTGGTACCCTGATAAATAATGTCACCAAAAAAACAAGTTATATTATTTTCTCATGTAGGTCATTTATTTATACTAGTCAGTGATAACTTCGATCATAGACCACTGTGGTACAGATACAGTGGTATATATGCTTCTTTACATCTTATTTACCATGTAGCTATGTGGCGGTGAATGTGGTACGCTGATAAATAAGGAAACCAAAACACAAGTCATATTATTTTCTCATGTAGGTCATTTATTTATACTAGTCAGTGACAACTTCGATCATAGACCACTGTGGTACAGATACAGTGGTATATATGGTTCTTTACATCTTATTTACCACTGACCTAAATAGTGACACGTGTATAGAACTGCAGTTCACAACCATATAATATATATAATAATGAGCATTAGTCATGATAATAAGCAATATCTTTGGAAGCCACGGCTGAATCTGGCTCGTAGTAATTTTTTTACCTTTCACTAGAGCTTGAGCTTGACTAGCTACACGGTCTGGTTGTGTTTGTGATTATTTCTCATTTGTTTCACGTGTAGGAGCGGACTAAATTCAGCATGTAGTGCCAGTCACTGTTTACCTCCCAACATAGCTACACATTCTGGTTGTGTTTGTGATTATTTCTCATTTATTTCACAATTTTTCCGATTTTTTCATATATTTTTCCCCCCTTGGGAAAATACCCTCGCTATAACGGACTCCTCCTCCCCCCTTTAGTCCGTTATATCGAGGTTTGACTGTATATATATATATGTATATATGTGTATATATATGTGTATATATATATATATATATATATATATATATATATATTATATATATATATATATATATATATATATATATATATATATATATATATATATATATATATATATATATATATATATAATATATATATATATGTATATATATGTATATAAGTTGTAGTGACCTTGCCTCTACATGGTTGTAAACAGACACCCTGGGTTGTTGGTTGGTTTATTTGGAGAGAGCAGTTGTTGGTGGTACAAGTCTCTGTGTGGAAGTGTCTTGTCTCTACAAGAGACGTCCTTATAAAGGAGCCGCGATACTCACGACCTGACGACCTGATATGACCTGACGCCTGAACACATGGCGACGGTTGAGGTCGGGTTTATGAGATTAGTGTATTGCCCAGGGACTGGATTAGCCAGCTGTGGAGTGACTCGTACCACAAGTCACTACAGTACTCTGCTTCCTCAAAAAAAAAAAAAAATATTATACATATACTTATAAAAAAAACATAGAGGTGCCAAGTGCCGAGGTAATGTAGGTAGGGCAACTGTCCAGTCTTCACGTTGGCAGCGGTAGCTGCAAGATTAGATAGGAGGTGCCGAGGGTCGCTGTCACAAGATCTTGAGGGAGGCTTGTGAAACTAGGTGTCTTCGGGGGAAAGGCGAAGTGTCCTAAGAAATCTGCTCCCAAGATAGCTTGTGTTGCTCTGCTGAGCCCGTACGTTGCAGGGCCTTGCAAGTAGCAGGAGGCTGCAGGACGCAGGATGGGGCCGCAGGAAGCAGCGTAGGAGCAGGGACAGGATTAGAAACTTTGGCGGCGGGAGAATGGGCTGATGGTGCCCTTAGAGGGGCTTCGTCAGGCGTAGCGGGGGCCGCATCTGGGCCGTGGGGTGGGGGCTAGTGGCGCTGGTGAGGTGACGGGGGGCGAGGGGCGCACCGGGGGCGGGGCGGGGGCGGCGTCCCCAGGGAGGGGTTCCCGGGCGTGGGACCCAAGCCCACAGGGGGGCGTGTGGGGGGTGCTGAGAGGGGGGGCGAGCAGTGGCGCCGGGTGCGGGTGGCAGCGCGCGGGGCTGGGTGGTTGTGGGTTTGGGGGCCTGGGGCCCAGCACGTTTTAAAAAAAAAAGAGGGGGTTTGCGAGGGGCGGGCAGCGTGAGGCGTAGTGTCCCGAGTGGGGGGCCCCAACCGGGGTTAAGGGAGGCTGCGAAGGGCGAGGTGCAGGCCCGGGCGTGGCGCATGGTTTGTGTGGCAGGGGGGCGTGGCGGCGGGGAAAGGGGCGGGGGCGGTGGCGTGGGGGGCTGCAGGCCCCGCGGCAGGGCCGGCGATGGGGGGGGGGGGGGGGGGCGGGGGGGGGGGGCCCCCCCCCTGGGTGTGTCTTGTCATTTTCCGAGGTCCCCAAAATTTATGACCTTTCCCCTCTACAGGGTTGAAAACAGACACCCCGGGGTTTTGTTGGTTTTTTTATTTGGAGAGGGGCAGTTGTTGGTGGTACAAGTTCGGGGTGGAAGTGTCTTGTCTCGGGAATCAAATATAAAAAAAAAAGGGCAGGAGAGGGGGAATTTGGGGAAACGGGGAAAAGAAGAATAATGGGTGAGAAAAAGGAGGCTAGTAAGAAAAAAAGTCCCCGGGGGCCTTGCCCGGTGCTGTATGTTTTTTTGGGGTTTTTTTGTTGTGAGTCGATCTCGACCTAACGAAAACCTTTTTCCCCATCTCGCCGACAAAAAAAACCCACTTTTTGGGGCGGCTTGGCGGGGCAGGGGCCCCTGGGAAGATGGTGCTCCGGACACCCCGGACAACCCCGGGGCCCCCCCCCCCCCTCCCCCACCCCGGGGTTTTTTTTTTTTTTGGGGTTTTTTGTTCTTGATTTTTTTTTTCTTCACGCTTGACTTGTTTTTTTTTCCTTTCTTCGTTTTTCTTTCTTCTTTCTTTTTTTATCTTCTTTTTTTTTTTTTGTTGCTGTTGTTTTTTGTTTATTGTCTTGTTTTGCTTTTTTTTTTTTTTTTTCTGTCACGCCATTTACGTGCGCACACCCTGATTCCTCCTGGGGCACCCCCCCCGGGGCGGCTGGCGTCTTTCCCCACTCCCTTTTCCCCCTTTCCCAAACATATAAAAACGGGGAAGGAAACTTTGAAAAATTTGTGAAAGAAGTCCTGAGATTAAAAGTTTTTTTTTTTTTTTTTTTTTTTTTTTTTTCGGGGGATTTGGACAGGGGAAAAAGGGACTCCGTAGAGCGGAGGGACCTACAGTTTTCGGGGGGGGGATCCGAACCACTGATAAAGGGGGGGAAGGGCCCGAGGGGGAATGGAGTGGTTTTGGTAGGGGGATAAATTTTTTTCCCAGCAGCAAAAAAGGGGGTAATTTTTCCCTTTCCGTTTTAGCAAAGGGGCCCCTTGGTTTTAATTGGGCCTCGTCCGAACCAGGGTGGGATATTTAGCAGTGAGATAAAAAGAGGGGGAAGGGGGGGGGAAATGGAACGGTGGATTTTTGGAGTAAAAAGTTTTGTAGTAGCATAACGGGGGGACGGATCCCCTTCGTAGACCCAAAGGGGGCCCATTGGATTTTTATGGGGGCCTCGCCCCGAACCAGGGAAGGAGATTTAAAAAGTTGGGGGAAAGGACACGGAGAGAGTTGCGACCAAAATTTGGGTTTCCCCCAACCGACCGACAAAATTTTACAACCCGACGGCGATCCAAAAGACAACCAGTTTTTCCATCCCCGCTGTGGTGGGGGGGTGATACCAGGTCTGCTCCCCCGCGGGTGTGGAGGCCGTCGGTGATGACGAAAGGGTCCGGGCCCTCGAATTTTAAAACTTGGTTGCCTTGCCCCCCATCAGTTTGGCTTTCCTGAAAATTTTCGCAGGGAAAGGGAGGACGATGGTTTAGAGTGGGGTTTAGGGGGGGATCCATGGGAAGACGGGCCGTCGGCGCTGGGGCTGGTCCCCGGTCATTTTAGCCTGGCCACCCATGGCCTGCCACCCTTGGCCCGCCTGGAAAAAAACCCCCCGGGCCCTTTAACCTTTTGGAAAGGTGCGGGGCCGTTGCACGCACACCGGCCTTATCAAAAAAATTTTTTTTAAAAAAACAAAAAATATGAATAAAAAAGCTAAAGAAAATATTTAAAAAAAAAACAGCCGGGACCGATTTGCGTCCCCTCGCCCTGAGGAAACCTGTTTGGAAGGGGGGTTGGTTTTTTCAGGCGGGGAAAGGATAGAGTCGTGGCTGTGTAACATTTGGGGGTTTGGGAACCCTTTTGTGGCAGAACGGGGGTCCCCCGACCTGGGCTGTCGCGAATTTCGCTGCTGCCAGCGGTTGGCAAAAATCTCTAAAAAAATACCCAGAGAGTGGAAGGGGAAGGCCCCGGGCCCAAACCCTGGCCCCCCCCCGGTTTGGAAGCGGGGGGAAAAAAAAGGGGTTTTGGGGAAATTTAAGAGGATTTTAGGGGGGAAACCGTGAATGATTATGTGTAGTTTTGGAAGGGGGGGGTTTTGGGGTTTTTGGGGGTTATTTAAGGGTTTTGGGGGAAAAACGAAAAAGCTCGCGGGAGAGGGGTCGATAAGGTGAAACATTGTGTCTGGGGTTTTTTGGAACATGGTGATTTCTTTTTTTGGGGCTCTGTTGTATGGGGGTGATTTTTTGAGGGGAAAGGGTTTTTGGTCTCCCCCGGGGAAGGGAGACAGAGGCCCGGAATCGTACCACTTTACTCCAAAGGCGGACCCGTAGTGACTTGTTCTGGTTTCCCTGTATTTGAGAAGTTTTTGTTTTTTCCCCCTAGAGAGAGGTTTGGGGGGCAGTGGGTTTAAAGGGGTGGTAGAAAAAAGGGTTTAAAAGATGAAATTTTTGCGCGTTTCAAACTGTAGCGGAACCTGCCCCCCCCCCCGGCTGCTCTGTACTGTGGCCGCGATGGCCTAATTTGGGCTTTTTTTGTTTATGATTGAAAACTGGATCTCTGTCTAAAGTTAAGGCCGAGTACTGTATTTTTCTACTTTGGGGGATTGGTGTGGGTTTTTGTGAGGAACGGGTATAATAAAAAATTATTTTCGGCTTATCTCCTTTTTTTATTAAAGTAAATGGCTTTTTTTTTTGAGGGTGTAGTGAATCCTCCTTTGAGTTCCCACAGGGTGGGTTTCAGTAATTTCCCATTGGATTTGACAGTTAGGTTTTGGGCCCCCAAAAAGTCTGGAGCGTGCCCATAGGGGTTTACGTCAAACTTCTATTGAATGGTCCGAAATTTTTTCGTTTTTGTCGGGGCAGGGAGGTCATTAGTGTAAAAATTTAAAGGGGAAATTGGGGGGAAAGGAAAAAGAGCCCCTGGGGGACCCCGGGGTGTGGGGGTAAAGGGCGGAAAAATATGCCCGTATGACGGGTCCCCATTTGTCCTGTCGCAAAAAGTTTTCAAAAGAAATCTTTTGGTCAGAAAAGGGAGGTCAAAGTCGTTCATATTTTATTTTTTTTGAGTCCTGTGTTGGGCCACACGGGTTTTTCGAAAGCTTGTTTTTTCGTCCTTTTTTTCACTAGAAATGTTTTTTTTAATTTGCTTGGGGTTTTTTTCTCCCTTTGGGTAGGGCCCCTATGGTGTTTAGCGCGTCCCTCCCGGGGGAAATGTCCCTTGGGGCCCGAAGCCCAAAATGCTTTGGGGCAGGAGGTTTTTTTTTGGGCTCGAGGGTCGTCCCTTTAATTTGGGGGCATAAGTCTTTCAAAGGTCTTTCCTTTGAATGTCGGGGGGAGGCTAATCGGGGGCCGGGGAATTTTCGGCCCAGGTGAGGGCCTTTTTTCCCCGGGTTTGTCGGGATTAGAATTGGGTGGGCTGTTTTGAAGGCTTTTGGGGAATTTGCCTGTGGCACGAAAGGGGTTGAAAAATTTTGTTTTGAGTTAGGAAATTATCGGTGGGGGGAGATTTTTTATGAGGGCCGGTGAAAGGGGCCCGGGGGGGCCGGGGGCGCGGGTGGGTGTTTCGTTTTTTGCAGCCTTTGGGGAAATCCAAATCCTCCTCAAATGTGGGTTTGGGGAAAAGGGGTTTTTGTGGTTTAAGTTGTTTGTGTTTATGTAGCCCAGGGAATAGTGTCACTTTGTGTCGGGGGCAGTGTGTGGTAAAAATGTTTCTATGTGTGTTTTGCTGGGGATGTGCTGAGGGGGGGGGTGTGGTGGAAAACGGGTTTCCCCGTGTTTTTTTAAACGCATTTGGGGGACTCGGACAGGGGCTCTTTACCCGGATTTTTTTGAAAGAGTAAAAAAATCGAAAACGTTCCCCCTTTATTTTCCCTTTTTCTGTGCACCCTGTTTCCAGAACTCGTGGGGTTTTGAAGTAAACCTTGCTGTCCATTGGGGCTGTTCTAAATTTTCCAGTATGTGTCGTGGTCCGGCTGTAAGCTGTCGAAAGGGTTGTTTTTTGGGGGTAGAATTTTAAGTTTTCCCTGGACTCTGTGTGATTTTTTAATTTTTTGCGTGCAAAACGTGGGTTTTGTACAGATAAAAAACGTTGGGGCCGGGTAGAAAGGGTTTTAAAGGGCATAGAAAATTTTGTTTTTGTTTTTTTTGGGATGTACCGTGTTAAAAGCTTTTGAGGATGTTTTTTCCCGGGAAAAGGGGTTTTAAAGGCTGTGTCAAGTTTTAGGGGTGGTAAAATTTTCTTTTCCCATGGTGTTGGGGGGTTTGTGTTTTTGCGGGGGGCATCCTTGAAGGCTGCCCGTTTTTCGTTTTTTGTGTCAAAGTAAGGTGGTGAAAGGGGCGGAAAAAGGGGTTTTTTTGGATAAACGGGAATTAGAGGGATGTGTCCGAGCCACAAGGGGGCCCCGGGGAGAGGTGGTGGTGTAGGGGAATGGGCTGGGCTTTTGTGATGGCAAGGGCCCCGGGGCGCCCCGGGGCCACCATTTCCAAGGAAACCTGTTGGGAAGTCTGGCCCCAGAACGAAGGGGGTTTCAAGTTTTTTCAAAATTGGTGGGGCCTTTAAAGGGCCCTTTGGGTTTTTCCTTTTCGTTGGGGCCCGAAAATTTTGTGGGGGCGCGTTAAATCGGCTTGAAATAGACAGGGATGTTCGTGTGGGGTTTAATAGTCGTTTTATACTGGTAAGAGGAAGTCCGTTTTGGGGGGCACCCTAAGTTTTGTGGCCACCAAGATGGGACCATGTGGAAAGGGATGAATCTTTGGGTGCTAAGAAATGAGGTGTGGCCCCTCCACTAAAGAAATCGGTCAAGAGTGTGTTTTATCAGGATGGCTACGCGTCGTGAAGGGGATGGCTGTGGGGGTTTTTAAAACTTTATCCGTACAGTTTTTATGGGGTTTTCTGAGAGCCCCGAAAGTCATTGAGGAGGAAAAGTCCTTTGGGGCTAAGGATCTTAAACTCATTTTTCAGATGACGATTTTTTTTGGGGGCCGCGACAATTTTTGCTGCATTTAAGGTGTCATTTTGCGTTACGGGGTTTTTTATTAAATATTAAAATTTTCTCGCTTTTTCCTTTTCTACAATTTTTGCGCGTGTGGGGACAGGGGGAAACCCGAGTTAGCGGGAAGGGGGGAAGGGATTTTAGTAGGGAGGGGGAAGAGTGGGGCTGGGGGGGGGGCGGGTAGTTTCCTGGGTTGGGGCTCCGGGGGTTTCGCCCTCGCTTGGGGCCCCTCCCGGGTCCTCCTCCCCTGGGCTCCCGGCTCCTCGCTGTTTTCTCTGGGGGACGGGACCCGATCTTCTTGCTTCTGCCCGTTCCGGGGGGGGTGTGTGTCCCGGGGGGTGGTGTTGGGGGGGTGTCGGGAAAATTTTCCGTGATTTTTTTGGTATGAGTGAAATATGTTTATTTATGAAAAGGGGTCCCGAAAATTTTTTTTAAGGGAGGGTAAAACCCTTTTTATTTAGTAAATTTGGACTTGTTCGTGGAAGAGGTGAAGGTTTTCCCTTTTTCCATGTGGGGGGCGGTTTTTACACAGGCCGTGTTTTATATGTCGCCCTGGGGTGGAGTCTGCTATGTGCCCTGGTGGTTGGTTTTTTGAGTGGTGTGGTGTTTTGGGAGGGGGGGGTGGAGGCAGGGGGGGGAAGTGGTAGGGTTTTTTCGGGGGGTTGTTGGGGGTTAGTAGGGGTGGGTAAGGGGACAGGGGGGAAGAGGGAAAGGGGGTTTCGACCCCTTTCGTATGTATTATGGCCCCTGTCTTGGGGTGAGGGCCCTTGTGGGTTTTGTTCTTTTTGAGCTTTTTCCTTCATTATGCACCTAAAGGGGACGGCGGTGGTACCCGCCGCAAATTTGAGCACTTGGTAAAATTTTTTGGATTTGCATTGTCCTTTTATTTTTTGGGGGTACATCAGCGCTTTGGAGCATTTTTTTGACATTTCTTGGGGCAGGGTTTTTTTGTTCGGGTGTGTAAGGGGAAACATTTAAAACATTTTTTCCCCTGGCAGATGTTTTTCTTGATTTCCTACGGGTTTTAGTGTGGGGTGATTTTTGATAAAAATTTAAAATCCGTTTTTTGCTAGTGTTTCTGCTTGTGTTTTTTTTGATTTTTCTGATTTTTAAAAACATGTGACCTTTTTGTTTATTGGGAAAATTTTTTCTATCTGTACGCATTTTTTGTTTCTATTTCCCCGTCGTGAGGTCTATGTTTGAAATTTAGCCAAAAGGTCGTCGATGCGGGGGAGCAAAGGAAATTTTTTCTAGCTTTTGGGTCATGGTGGGGTTTTAATTTAGGTTAGCCTTTCTCTTTCAGTTTTTGTGTTTTTTCGTGGGGAGTGGGGTGCTGTGGGGTCGGGCCCCGGATGGGAGACCGACGATTACGTAAAAGGGCCGGAGATAAACATTTTTTTTTTGTTTCGATCTGTGTTTTTTTGAAAAAAGAAGGCGCTGATGTCCTTTTCCCCCGGGGGGTCCCTTTTGTCTGTATCGGGAGCGTGCGGGCAGGGGGGGGGGGGGTTTTTTCCCCTTTTTGGGGGGCATACGCGAAACGGGTTAAAACCCAAATTATTTCACCCTTAAAGGGGAATATACAGCTGAATATTCACTAGATAAGGGTTAGATACGTACCCACAAACACAACTGAGGAAAAGTCGAAAAGGGCCCCTTTTTACTCCCTGGCGGCTCCGATAAATGTGGAAGAACAAAGAAAGGGAAAAACAAAATTCTTGGGCCCCAGGGGGGGGTCTGCCCAAAAATTTCCCTCACGCCCGTCCCGTGGTCGCCCCAGTGCGGAGCTGCAAAAAAAAAGAAAAAAGACCCCCAGGCACAGAGAAGAAAGGGACACTGAATGGAGGGTAGGGAGATCGGTTTTGAGAAAATTAAATAAAACAAAAAACACTAAGCAAAAAATGGAGTTTGCCGGGTTTGGGGGGGGGGGAACTTTAAAAAGGGGAAACACTGACAAAGAGAAAGTGGGCCCCCAAAGGGGGAAAGAAAGGGACAAAATAAAACCCTAGATCCAAAAATGGGGAGCTTACAGGGGGGGGGGTTTTTCTAAGGAAACACGGCAGGGGACAAAAGAATAAAGGGCCTGAGGGGAGAAAAAAAAGAAAAAAAACGGGGAACTGGGGTTTTTTTACTCGGTGTTCCGGGAAAAATGGTATGGAATCCAAAGCTGATAAACCCGGAAAGTGACACGGGGAAACAACGAAGTTTCTAACCGTGAGCGGATACACTAACACGGAAAAACGCGCAATAAACCACTGAGAGAAGCTCGAAAACTCCTTTGAAAAACAGACACAAGACACCAGCGACTGGGGCGTAGAACAAAGTTCTAACTCAGATTGGTAGTCTGTATGTCACGGCAAAAAAACGAGAGCGCGGCGGGGAGCGCGGCGGGGAGATCCTATCGCAACGGCGTAAAAACTGAACTGTCTTGTCCTCTACAAGAGACGTCCTTATAAAGGAGCCGCGATACTCACGACCTGACGACCTGATATGACCTGACGCCTGAACACATGGCGACGGCTGAGGTCGGGTTTATGAGATTAGTGTATTGCCCAGGGACTGGATTAGCCAGCTGTGGAGTGACTCATACCACAAGTCACTACAATGTATATATGTATATATATAGAGAGAGTATATATATATATATATATATATATATATATATATATATATATATATATATATATATATATATTATAATATCGAAAGAATATTTTGAAATTCTGAAAAATATCGTATAAGATAAATATATATTAACAAATATATATATACACTCGACCCTCAATATAACGGAGTAAATGGGGAGTGTCCGTTGCTTGGTATTCGTGGGCCAGGCGCCCTTATTTTTCATACTTAACACTGTATATTACATATAGAGACAATAAGAAATAAGAATATAAATATGATTACGAATAAGCATTGATTGGTATTAAAAAATGTGTTGATATGTATAACCTAGACACTACTTATCATTCCAAAACAAAAACCTGAAAATAATTGTATTTTTTGTTTTACTAATTGTAATTTATGTGTAGAGCTGTATACAGGACTATGTACAGGACTCAGAAGGCATCTATTTTGAGTCCGAGGTGGTGTCCTGGCGGACACATTTTTCAAGCAGCGGATTTATTGAATACCGTAAACCCTTGCTTTTACGAACCACACTTTTATATACCACATTTCGGCTTCAACAAATTTTTTCTGTTATATGTTTTCGATATATGCAGGGATTTACCTAATATATTCGGTAAATGCAGGTTATGGTTTGGTGGTGGGCCGGCCGAACATGTGCAGTCAGGTTGGTCGGTGGCAGTGAAAAGAAAGCCGACCGGGTTTTGTGTGACGCGCCAATAAGTCTAGCTTTGCTCGCCCGATTGTAAACACCTCCTCTCACTGTTTTAATTACCATGTATGGATGTAGAATTTTTGATGACTGCAAGTATTTGCAGTCATGACCCAGACCAGGCCATGGCCCAGCTACCTCAGGAGCTACCTCAGGGCTTCTCAGCCAGGCAGCCAGAGGGACTTAAGCATGAGCAGGGGATAAGGAGGATCCTAGCAATTACAAACCAGTGAGCCTCACAATTGTTACATGCAAGTGAGCAAGTTATGAGCAAGGGATTGGAAAAAAAATAGTAAAAAAGATTTAGGATATATATGAGACAAATAAACCTCTTCATTAATTCATAAACAGTTTAGGTCTCAATCAATCAATCATTGGGGGCATACGCCGGGGGGCGCGTCGCCTCGCCGCCCACCCTACGCCGCCATTTCGGGGGGTTACCACGCGCGAGTGCCCATGCAGGCTCCTTTCCCATACCAAAGCAACTCTCGACAAGAAACATCAACTTGCCCCAGCCACGAGCCTTATGGGCGCCCCCTTGGCCTCCTCCACGCCGGATTGTCTCTTACAGATACAACCCGGTGGGAAGGATCGGTTTGATTCTGGGAAGACACTTATTACCAAAGTCATCGATTGGTCTCTTCAAGTCGCTATTTAGTGTCCATGTCTCACAACCATAGAGTGAGACAGGGATCACAAGCGACTTGAAGATCCAGATCTTATTCTTCCTATACTACAGGTACCGACAACGCCAAATACTCCTGCTGAGCGAGTCCATGACACCGTGGGCTATGCCAATCTGCCGTAAGACTTCTTGACGCGACCCGCCGTCATATACCCTTTACCCTTATACTACCGCATACCCTTTTCTACCCCGTTTATATTGACTATGCTGCAAAGATGCTTCGAGAATATAATTTTTCTAGTTTTCCGTTGTTATATGTGCATGAATGTGATAGTGGGGACTCAATTAAAGCGTCATTGTATATCTTTCCGACAACTGTTCCATGTATATGTCGTGTCGTAGTCCTGCAGGTTACGCCATCGATGTGATGATATGCCTTCACAGTCACGATGGTACCATGTCTGGCAGGCATCGCAAGCAATCATGCAGTTTACCCTCCACGTGCGGTTTCCTGCAATGACAAAAAACATCAAATTTGTTACTGTTCACATCACATCTGTTTGGACCCGATTTAGCATGGGGAACATTTCCATTGTATCGTTATTTATGCACCTGGCTAAGAGTCTCTGAGACTTTCTTGTTTCCAGTTACACTTACTTGGATTGATTTCAAAACAAACGGCTGTCACCAATACTTTCCTAATCTAACTGGGGCGTTGCGCCTTCACCCCAAACTACCCTGCTAGTTAACTAACCTAACCTGTTCATTATTACGTAACCTAACCTTACTGGGGGGGTTTTGCCTCCCCCCAAACCTACCTTGTTAGTTTTAATTACCGACGCTGTTGTAATTGTTAGAAATACTCCTTATGAGAACGAAACATTTAGCAAAAGTTTGGGATACTCTTTGAGGAACATACATGTCAATAATGACACACAGACGTTGTATTCTTACTGTTAAATATGTCTTTTTCTGTGTCGACCTTCCCGGTGTAGCGATCTCACCAGTTACCCTTGGCCCCGAGTAGCTACACCTCACAAATACGTACAGCAACACTGCTCCCTGGGTGAATAGTTGTTTGACAATGTATACCAATTCTGATCCTGGGTAAAAACTGGAGGAAACATTGAATGTAGAGTAGTAATTAAAGTAGAACATAGAACATTTCAAGCGAATGTGCCCTTGCCTAGAACACTACGTACCTCCCCTTAGGCTTATACTGAAATACTGCTCCATGGGTGAATAGTTGTTTGACAATATATACGTTTTTACCCAAGATCAGAATTGGTAAAACGTGTACGTACTATATTGTCAAACACTATTTACCCAGGGAGCAGTGTTTCAGTATACGGGTAGGGTAGTGTTCTAGGCAAAGGCACATTCACTTGAAATGTTCTATGTTCTACTTTAATTACTACTCTACACTAAATGTTTCACCATGTTTTACCCAGGATTACAATTGGTATACATTGTCAAACAACTATTCACCCGGGAGCAGTGTTCAGTGCGTATTTGTGCAGTGTAGGCGGCCCAGAGTTGCCAGGTTGGCGGGTTTCACGCCAAATTGGGCGCTGTTTTATACTATCCGGCGAGAATTTTTTTCGTTTTGGCGACCAAGCGGATATTTTGGCTGGTTAAAAAAAATTGGCTGTTTTTTTGGCTGTTTTTCATGGTAATTTCTGTAAGGATATATACTTTATTAACGTTCATATTATTTAGTTGGCACAAATAAAACGTTTGTTTGACGTTAAAACTCTAGAAAAAATAAAACGGCGAGAGGCTGAGGAGCAATGGCAGCTGATAAGGATTAGCGCAAGGCCAAGGGACTCCCTTAGCCTTGGATTAGCGCATGAGTGGTGGATCGTCTTATTAGACGTATATGGGACAGGCCTCCCCCAAAACATGAGTCATGCCTCGTTTCCTTGACTGCTCCTCTTAATGTTAACGGTGTAACGGAACGGTGTCACTATGGGTGATCTTTTCCGCTTGATAATCTCTCTATTCGTAACTGGTCTTCCTGCCATTTGGGGGAAGCAACCACCCCGGGAGGCGGGTCACAAACCCCGGCTAACACCCGATACCCATCACGGCTGGATGGACAAGGGCTTGGGGTTT
>JACEEZ010020360.1:15735-23235 GCA_016584305.1 Chionoecetes opilio | reverse complement strand
ACCTATAAGGTTAGGTTAGGTTTCATTAAAACCTTTCAGGTTAGGTTAGGTTTCATTAAAACCTATAAGGTTAGGTTAGGTTTCATTAAAACCTTTAAGGTTAGCTAGGTTAGGTTTCATTAAAACCTATAAGGTTAGGTTAGGTT
Source organism: Chionoecetes opilio (assembly GCA_016584305.1). Lineage (NCBI taxonomy): Eukaryota > Metazoa > Arthropoda > Malacostraca > Decapoda > Majidae > Chionoecetes > Chionoecetes opilio. The sequence goes on along the minus strand of JACEEZ010020360.1, from coordinate 23,089 downwards.
TCATTAAAACCTATAAGGTTAGGTTAGGCTTCATTATTATTATTATAATTTTTTTTGGGGGGGGGGGGCTGCGCAAAATAAAATATCTCTATTACAACAAGCACCTATTGTAGGCCAAGAAAAAATAGTTGGTGTCTCTGAAAACGAACGCGAAACTCTCGTCCATTATTACCAAAAGTTGTTTCGTAGTCTATATGAAACCATAGTCGTTTCGTACACTCAGCTCAGAGTTGAACTTGACTACTAGAGTTACGAAACGACACCAGGTATGTACGAAAATACTCAAAATCAGTTTACGAAACTAACTACTTTCAATTCAATATACCTAATTAAGAAAGTTTTTTTGATTAGGCCAAAGGTTTTTGATTTATTTAAATTTCTGTAATCCCCGAGAGTAGCTTCTATGGACCACTGTGGCCCGCGCCGTACCCGTGGCCGCGGCGGTACGGGGCTGACGCCGTTATAGTGGACGAGAACTGCGCGTTCGCTCTTTAGGTCAGACACACACACACTCGGGGGCTAACACCGCACTCTTAGCCTCTCTCGCTTTACCACATACACCACACTTGTCACTACACACCTGTACGGCCTCGCAACACACCTGTCACTACACACCTGTACGGCCCCGCAACACACCTGTCACTACACACCTGTCCGGCCTCGCAAGACACCTGTCACTACACACCTGTACGGCCTCGCAACACACCTGTACGGCCTCGCAAGACACCTGTCACTACACACCTGTACGGCCTCGCAACACACCTGTTGTCTGTGTAACACCGTAAATAAATGACTTGGAAGGTTCGACGATGCACTAGGTTGGAAGTTTAGTAGTATACAGTGTTAATAGTAGTTGTAGGTGGTAATAGTAGTAGTAGGTGGTAATAGTAGTAGTAGTAGTAGGTGTTAATAGTAGTAGTAGGTGGTAATATAGGCTATCACATGCCAGCAGCCAGCACCCAGCCACGGCCTGGGCCGGCCCATGTATTTGTTTTGGTATTAGAAGAGTAGGTACACTTGAATGGTAGAGTATTGGTCAATAGGGAGTATTGGTTGAAACTGCATATTTAATAAAAGAGTATGTAGAGGATAAAGGAATGTGTGATTGGTGGGCAAGGATGTCTGAGAAGAGTAGGTACACTCTACTCCAACTCTTAGAGATGGTATGTGAGTAAGGCGAAAGTATTGAATGAATGGTTCAATGATGGAAGCTGGGGTAGTGAGATGTTATTCTAGGCAAGTTCACGACCACTGAAATTTTGGGGTTAAAGCACATAAAAATCACTAGAATGCAGGCTTTCATTTCAACCTAACTCATCTACTGTAATATGTAAAGTCGGTATTATTTCGGTGCTGAGCTGGGGGGAATCACCCCCGCTCAATCACTAACCTAACCTAGACATATAGTCAACTGGCCAACCTAACCTAACCTAACTGTTCAGGCTATTGCTGGTATTTAATCCCTGAATTCAGAAGCACGGTTAAAATAGGAACACTCGCCGACGTAAAAAATAGGAACGTCGGCGAGAATTTCTATCGGCGACAGTTCCAGGTATTGTCTAGTTACTTGGATAATGTATCCCATTAATAATACCCACCCTAAAATGGGTGGGTATTGGATTGGTAGTGGGCTTTCAAAAGTCCTAGGATTCTTACCTACATCATCGTGTAGATTTCTTCATTCTGAGTATTTTTAACCCCATTTCCCATGGTATAATTGAATAATAATGGCGTTACATTTACGTACTACCGAAAATCTACCGTTATTTCAGCCATAAACGGTTAAGTTATGTTAAATCAGATTAGGTTAGTTTAGGTTAGAGGTGGGGTTTGGTTTAGTCGTCTAAATTAGGTTAAATCAGACTAGGTTAGGTTAGGTTAGAGGTGGGGTTTGGTTTAGTAACATATGATATCAAGAAAAATATAAAATTATCAATAATATGGCAGTGCGAAGCGGTGCAAGGTTTGCGGTGCATACATCCCCCCATACCTGTAAACAAAAAAATATTTCCGACAAAAACGAGTGCCATATTAATTCAAGACACATTAAAACGATTCAGGAAAACTAAGTTTCGGCCTCGAAATCGTTGAAAGCCCACAACAGAAACTTTACTAATTGGGTGTAAGTGGCAGCTATTAATCATTCAATTCATATATAATTATTCGCGCTGGCTAAAATGGTAAAATTAGAATCCTTTTCCGCCCTTATTAGTGTTTTTTTTTCTCCAGACCTTCACAAATCCCTTCAGATACCTCTAAAGCGTAATTATAAAGTGGAAGAGTTACCCCCTTTAACATCCCCTTACCCCACCTAAAGTCCTAAATGACCCCCCAAAATAATACTATCCTAACCTCATTATAACCTTATCTAACCCTACCAATAACCTCCTAGCGAGACCTAAGGGCAGGAAAGAAATATAATTTTACCAGTTCAGGTTATATTGAGGTTATAAGCTTGTAATTTGTTGTGTGGGGACGCGCCAGGAGGTTATATAGTGAGCATATGTCTTCAGTCTTCAGATATTTCCCTTGGGGAGGCATGATATTTGTTTACATTCTAAACAAACTGCATTATGATTGGCTAACAATCTCAAAGGTTGATGAAATCTTTCCTCTGATTGGCCAAGCGACAGTCAGCTGAGTTCCATTCCTCATGGTCGGAACGGAACGGAACGAGCTTGAAGATCGCATCATCGTGCGCTAAGAACATTCGGACGATCCTTTGAAAATGCATTTTTGTGGTGTTCGTAGCCCAGGATCTAAGATGGCCCCCCTTGAGCGATCATCATCGGACTCAACACAACAACAAAGGTGAGGTAGTTTGAGTTAGTTTTGAGGAAGTTAGAGGGGATAAGCGTATCGTAGCTAGATAGGCATTGTTGGGTAGGAGCAACAGGTGCACAGGCGAATAGCTTGAAGTAGTTAGAGAGGATAAGTGTATCGTGAGAAGGTGTTAGGTCGTCGTGATGGTGAGCCATGTGAATTCCGTGGGGGAGTAGGAAGATGGCGGGCATGGCACCAGGTCAAAGGGGGTCAGAAGTGGGAAGTGCATTGACTGCAACTGGGGTTGGAAATTAAGCGAGACAGGGAGATGCGGATCGTGTCATGAGGTGGTGAGGAAAAAGCAGGCACAGTGCCCGCTATGTCGTGAAAAAGTCACGGACAAGGACAGTGGCTTGCAGTGCGATAGCTGCAAATGGTGGTCGCACAGTACCTGTGAAGGGATGCGGCCAGAGCTATATAAAGAGCTCCAGGGCACAAAGGAACTGTGGTTCTGTGGGAATTGCAGAAAGCAGGTAATTAAGGACATGAAAGAGATCCGAAAGGTAAAGGTGGAGAATGGGGTGAGGCCTAGGGAATTAGAACAGTGCAAGGTTGAACTGAAGGACGCAAAGGAGTGGATACAAGCCCTGGAGGTGGATTATAAAAGCCTTGCATGCAAAGTAAGAAACATGGAGGCAGAAAGGGCAGGTAAGGGTAATGAGCAGGGCTTGGGGGCCAGACCCACCACGGGCCCTGGGGATGAGGGCTGCTTGACGTTAGACGTCACCAAAGCATGCATGCCCGAAGGAGAGGAGACTGGGGGAGCTGCAGCGGTGGAAGATGTCGCAGCAGGGCGGTCTAGGGATGTTGTTGAGGGTGTGGGTGAGACTAGGGGAGCTGCAGCGGTGGAAGCTGTCGAAGTAGGGCGGCCTAGGGGGGCTGTTGAGGGGGTAGTTGAGGGTGTGGGTGAGACTGGGGGACCTGCCCCCTCCTCATCCTCGCCAGTAGAGGCAGTTGAGGCCACTGAAGTCGTGGGTGAGGCTGGTCGATCCCCCCCATCTCCTTTGCCTGTAGCGGCAGCTAAGGCTGCTGAGGGCGTGGATGAGGCTAGGGGACCTGATGCCCCGGCTCCCGGTGGGGCTGTGGCCGCTACGGGCCCGAGTGGGGGAGATGAGGTAGTAGAGATTACCAACCCAGGGAGGGTTAGGACTGGTAGAGCAACGGGGGGCAACCGCAGGGCAAAGAAGTGGCCCATACTGTGTATAGGGGACAGTATGGTGAAGAATGTTAGGCGACACGTGGCTATGAGAGACCAGAAGAGTGTGCTGGTTAGCCTGAGTGGTAAGGGTATGGAGGATGTTGTGAAGGAGGTGAGGGAGCAGGTGAAGGGTGTACAGGAAGGAATGGTGATAATGCAGGGAGAGGGGAACAGCCTTAGGGGGTTAGGCCCCGAGCAGACGGTGGGCAAGGTGATGGAGTGCCTTAAGGATATAAAGAAGGACAAGAAGAAAGTACGAGTGGCTGTGGTGGGAATCATGAGGCGACCTCGGGAAAATGCAGGGTATGAGGACATAAGACCCGACACAAACAAGCGACTCCAAGAGGAGGTTGTAAAAATGAAAGCGGAGTGCAGTAAGGATCCAGGGGACTATGGAGTAAGCTTCATAGACCTGGACGGTGCACTCCCACAGGAGGTCTTTGAGGGAGACAAAGTGCACCTAAACTGGGAAGAAGAGAGGCGGATGTGCGGGAGAATGCTTGAGTGGATACGCGCGACTGAGAGACTCTGCAGGTTGAGGGAAAAGAGGGTGACAAATGCGAATGAGTGACAACAAAAGGGAATGTGAGGTTGGGCTGTGTGAATGTTAGAGGATGGAATGCTAAAAAAATGGAAGACCTCAGCAGGGAAAGGAATGAATGGAACATTGACGTAGTTGGAGTGACAGAAACACAAATGAGAGAGAGAATGGGGAGTTTTCTAATAAGCTCACGCTCAAGCCTGTCTCTCAGGCTGTCACATCTTCTGCTCTGTGAGGCTGAATGATCTATCATTTACCGTAAATTCTCTGTACTTCTTTGGGACATATCAGAATTACCCTTCAATACAACAACTGAAACAGTTCTTAATAAAAAATGTAGTTTATCATTTTATTTGTCTGCACTTGGTGAAAATATTGGCAAAACAATTGAATACTTGAAAACTCAATCTTTAAAAATCGTCTTTTCATAAAAAAACACAAGTTCAAGCAGAATGAGGCTTCAGGAAATATCTACTTGTATGTAAGCATTCACTGAGTACCTATTTTGGGTGTACTATATGTCTCTCTTACGACGAACATTTAACAAGAAGTAATTTAAGTGCTTGGCACCTCAACGAACAGTCCTCTATCGAAGACAATACATGGTCTTGTTTACTATTTCCCCCGCCGCGAACTCTAAGCCCCTCCACCTCAATCTTTCCCTCTGAATCAATCAATCAACCCTTTCCCCTCTGAATACCCTATGTCCTCTGGTTTATCCTATTGTAACGAAGGAGGGTGGGGGCAACCCACCCTCTCAAACTTCGTCACACTAACGGCTCGGGGCTATGGAGGAGACGGAAAGGACTGCAAGGAGACTTTTACTGCTGTGCACGGCCTTATTACCCCAACTACTACTACCCACAGTACATATAGTGACTGCACGTCTGTCACGTAACTACACGCGCCACTCCGCTCCGCCCCAACACAACACAAATCACAGTCAAAGCACGAAATAAGGAGACGAAAGTCTTCTTTATGTGGGAAACGGTATGTGGGAGCGGATGCCACGAATATTCCAGTAGAGGATAGAGAGTGTGATTAGATAAGCGGGTGATGATAGTTAGGATGACATGTAGCCTGTGGTATTGAGAAGTTAGGAGTATCAGTGATATGAGCTGTGAGGTAAGGAGCGGCGCTGTGTGGCGATAAGGCGCTGAGCTGTCCATCCCGTGTCGTGTCAACAGGAAAGTGGGTGATAGCAGATCCTGCCGGCGGGATGGTTTCTGTGGAGATGCTGAACGCCACACTCTGTTTTTGGGTTTAAATGTTCGTCGTAAGAGAGACATATACACCCAAAATAGGTAGTACTCAGTGAATGCTTACATACAAGTAAATATTTCCTGAAGCCTCATTCTGCTTGAACTTGTGTTTTTTTATGAAAAGACGATTTTTAAAGATTGAGTTTTCAAATATTCAACTGTTTTGCCAATATTTTCACCAAGTGCAGACAAATAAAATGATAAACTACATTTTTTATTAAGAACTGTTTCAGTTGTTTTATTGAAGGGTAATTCTGATATGTCCCAAAGAAGTACAGAGAATTTACGGTAAATGATAGATCATTCAGCCTCACAGAGCAGAGGATGTGAGATGCGCGAGAGACATCTGGCGGTTTAGCTTCGAAAACTCCCCATTGAACTTAGATCTGAGACTTACAGTATGATCGGCAGGGGCAGAAGTAAGCAGCAGAAAAAGAGTGGCGGAGTGGGGAGTACTTGTGAGGCAGGAAGCAGGTAAAGATGTAGAGGAGCTAGATGTAGGAGGGTGTGAAATGGGTGAGGATATTATGGCAGTACGTCTGGAATATAAGGTGCGTAAGGGAAGAGAAAGGATCTTGGTGATAGTGTGTTACATGACAGTGGAAGGAACAGGAGCGAGAGCCGAGAATGAAAGGAAGTATAGAATTGTGCAAAGGTTTGTAGAACAGAATAGGAGTGAAAATGTGATTGTGATGGGAGACATGAATGGTCACATTGGTGTGTTAGGAGAGGAAGTAAATGGAAATGGCCAATTGCTGCTTGACTTTGCAGAGGAGAATGAATTAGAAATTTTGAATGTGACCCTGGCTGAAGGAAAAGTGACCTGGAGTGGAAGGGAGAATGAATCTGCCATGACTTTATGTTAGTGAAAACCCGGGAAAGGCTAGAGAACGGGTGAGAAGTATGTGGGTGGATGAGGAAAGGACAATTGACGTAGCGAGTGACCATAACGTCATGGTAATGGAGTATGAGTGTTTGAAGGAAAAAAGAGTGAACGTGAAAGAGGAGAGGAATGGACGTTGGAAGCTTAGAGATGCAGACTGGGATTATTTCAGAGAAGTGGTGAGTAATGAGGACTGGAAGCTGGGAGAAAAATGGTTTGAGGGCTGAGAGAGGTGTGGATGAGATGAATGAGAGATTTTTAAAGAAGCTTAACAAAGCGGCAGAAGAGAGCATAGGCAGAACAAGAAAGAGAGCAAATGGCAGACAAGAAAGAGTTATACAATACAAAGGAAACACAAACAGCAACAGACGATAGGTCCTTACAAGGGCTGTTTGCTTTAACTACACTACCACTAACTAGATAATAAGAGAGAAAGGATAGGAAGTAGAAGGCTCCTCCCCACCCACCCATCCCTCCAGCCGAAGCTGGCCGGAAAAGAAGTGATACCATGCAATATAGGAAAAAATGCTGCATGGAACTTTGTTTTTGGTAAGTGTTGAAAAGTTCATGTATTACCAGTTTTGGGGGGAGGTTTTGGAAGGAGTTATGGGTTTGGGGGCCCCCTTTGGGGTTTTTTGGGGGGGGGA
>JACEEZ010020360.1:0-15179 GCA_016584305.1 Chionoecetes opilio | reverse complement strand
TAAAAAGCATTGAGTCTCCAAGTTGATGAATCTTCCTTGATTGCCAAGCGCAGTCAGCTGAGTTCCATCTCATGGTCGGAACGGAACGGAACGAGCTTGAAGATCGCATCATCGTGCGCTAAGAACATTCGGACGATCCTTTAAAAAATGCATTTTTTGTGGTGTTCGTTAGCCCAGGATCTAAGATGGCCCCCCTTGAGCGATCATCCCCGGACTCAACACAACAACAAAGGTGAGGGTAGTTTGAGTTAGTTTTGGGGGAAGTTAGGGGGGATAAAGCGTATCGTAGCTAGATAGGCATTGTTGGGTAGGAGCAACAGGTGCACGGGCGAATAGCTTGAAGTAGTTAGAGAGGATAAGTGTATCGTGAGAAGGTGTTAGGTCGTCGTGATGGTGAGCCATGTGAATTCCGTGGGGGTAGGAGTGGGGGCCCCGGCAGGGCACCAGGTCAAAGGGGTCAGAAGGGGGAAGTGCATGACTGCAACTGGGGTTGGAAATTTAAGCGAGACAGGGAGATGCGGATCGTGTCATGAGGTGGTGAGGAAAAAGCAGGCCACAGTGCCGCTATGTCGTGAAAAAGTCACGGACAAGGACAGTGGCCTGCAGTGCGATAGCTGAAAATGGTGGTCGCACAGTACCTGGAAGGGATGCGGCCAGAGCTATATAAAGAGCTCCAGGGCACAAAGGAACTGTGGTTCTGTGGGAATTTGCAGAAAGCAAGGTAATTAAGGAATGAAAGAGATCCAAAAGGTAAAGGTGGAGAATGGGGTGAGGGCCTAGGGAATTAGAACAGTGCAAGGTTGAACTGAAGGACGCAAAGGAGTGGATACAAGCCCTGGAGGTGGTTTTATAAAAGCCTTGCATGTAAAGTAAGAAACATGGAGGCAGAAAGGGCAGGTAAGGGTAATGAGCAGGGTTTGGGGGGCCAGACCCACCACGGGCCCCCTGGGGATGAGGGCGCTTGACGTTAGACGTCACCAAAGCATGCATGCCCGAAGGAGAGGAGACTGGGGGAGCGCAGCGGGGGGAAGAGTCGCAGCAGGCGGTCTAGGGATTTTGTTGAGGGTGTGGGTGAGACTAGGGGAGCTGCAGCGGTGGAAGCTGTCGAATTTTAGGGCGGCCTAGGGGGGCTGTTGAGGGGTAGTTGAGGGTGTGGGTGAGACTGGGGGCCCTCCCCCCTCCTCATCCTCCCCAAAGTAGAGGCATTGAGGCCACTGAAGTCGTGGGTGAGGCTGGTCGATCCGCCCCCCCCCCCCCCATCGCCTTTCCCTGTAGGGGCAGCTAAGGCTGCTGAGGGCGTGGATGAGGCTAGGGGACCTGATGCCGGCTCCCGGTGGGGCTGTGGCCGCTACGGGCCCGAGTGGGGGAGATGAGGTAGTAGAGATTACCAACCCCGGGAGGGTTAGGACTGGTAGAGCAACGGGGGGCAACCGCAGGGCAAAGAAGTGGCCCATACTGTGTATAGGGGACAGTATGGTGAAGAATGTTAGCGACACGTGGCTATGAGAGACCAGAAGAGTGTGCTGGTTAGCCTGAGTGGTAAGGGTATGGGGATGTTGTGAAGGAGGTGAGGGAGCAGGTGAAGGGTGTACAGGAAGGAATGGTGATAATGCAGGGAGAGGGGAACAGCCTTAGGGGTTAGGCCCGAGCAGACGGTGGGCAAGGTGATGGAGTGCCTTAAGGATATAAAGAAGGACAAGAAGAAAGTACGAGGGCTGTGGTGGGAATCATGAGGCGACCTCGGAAAATGCAGGGTATGAGGACATAAGACCCGACACAAACAAGCGACTCCAAGAGGAGGTTGTAAAAATGAAAAACGGAGGCAGTAAGGATCCAGGGGATATGGAGTAAGCTTCATAGACCTGGACGGTGCACTCCCACAGGAGGTCTTTTAGGGAGACAAAAGGCACCTAAACTGGGAAGAAGAGAGGCGGATGTGCGGGAGAAGCTTTAGGGATACGCGCGACTGAGAGACTCTGCAGGTTGAGGGAAAAGAGGGTGACAAATGCGAATGAGTGACAACAAAAGGGAATGTGAGGTTGGGCTGTGTGAATGTTAGAGGATGGAATGCTAAAAAAATGGAAGACCTCAGCAGGGAAAGGAATGAATGGAACATTGACGTAGTTGGAGTGACAGAAACACAAATGAGAGAGAGAATGGGGAGTTTTCTAATAAGCTCACGCTCAAGCCTGTCTCTCAGGCTGTCACATCTTCTGCTCTGTGAGGCTGAATGATCTATCATTTACCGTAAATTCTCTGTACTTCTTTGGGACATATCAGAATTACCCTTCAATACAACAACTGAAACAGTTCTTAATAAAAAATGTAGTTTATCATTTTATTTGTCTGCACTTGGTGAAAATATTGGCAAAACAATTGAATACTTGAAAACTCAATCTTTAAAAATCGTCTTTTCATAAAAAAACACAAGTTCAAGCAGAATGAGGCTTCAGGAAATATCTACTTGTATGTAAGCATTCACTGAGTACCTATTTTGGGTGTATATGTCTCTCTTACGACGAACATTTAACCAAGAAGTAATTTAAGTGCTTGGCACCTCAACGAACAGTCCTCTATCGAAGACAATACATGGTCTTGTTTACTATTTCCCCCGCCGCGAACTCTAAGCCCCTCCACCTCAATCTTTCCCTCTGAATCAATCAATCAACCCTTCCCTCTGAATACCCTATGTCCTCTGGTTTTTTCCTATTGTAACGAAGGAGGGTGGGGGCAACCCACCCCTCTCAAACTTCTTCACACTAACGGCTCGGGGCTATGGAGGAGACGGAAAGGACTGCAAGGAGACTTTTACTGCTGTGCACGGCCTTATTACCCCAACTACTACTACCCACAGTAATATAGTGACTGCACGTCTGTCACGTAACTACACGCGCCACTCCGCTCCGCCCCAACACAACACAAATCACAGTCAAAGCAACGAAATAAGGAGACGAAAGTCTTCTTTATGTGGGAAACGTATGTGGGAGCGGATGCCACGAATATTCCAGTAGAGGATAGAGAGTGTGATTAGATAAGCGGGTGATGATAGTTAGGATGACATGTAGCCTGTGGTATTGAGAAGTTAGGAGTATCAGTGATATGAGCTGTGAGGTAAGGAGCGGCGCTGTGGCGATAAGGCGCTGAGCTGTCCATCCCCGTGTCGTGTCAACAGGAAAGTGGGTGATAGCAGATCCTGCCGGCGGGATGGTTTCTGTGGAGATGCTGAACGCCACACTCTGTTTTGGTTAAATGTTCGTCGTAAGAGAGACATATACACCCAAAATAGGTAGTACTCAGTGAATGCTTACATACAAGTAAATATTTCCTGAAGCCTCATTCTGCTTGAACTTGTGTTTTTTTATGAAAAGACGATTTTTAAAGATTGAGTTTTCAAATATTCAACTGTTTTGCCAATATTTTCACCAAGTGCAGACAAATAAAATGATAAACTACATTTTTTATTAAGAACTGTTTCAGTTGTTGTATTGAAGGGTAATTCTGATATGTCCCAAAGAAGTACAGAGAATTTACGGTAAATGATAGATCATTCAGCCTCACAGAGCAGAGGATGTGAGATGCGCGAGAGACATCTGGCGGTTTAGCTTCGAAAACTCCCCATTGAACTTAGATCTGAGACTTACAGTATGATCGGCAGGGGCAGAAGTAAGCAGCAGAAAAAGAGTGGCGGAGTGGGAGTACTTGTGAGGCAGGAAGCAGGTATAGATGTAGAGGAGCTAGATGTAGGAGAGTGTGAAATGGGTGAGGATATTATGGCAGTACTACGTCTGGAATATAAGGTGCGTAAGGGAAGAGAAAGGATCTTGGTGATAGTGTGTTACATGACAGTGGAAGGAACAGGAGCGAGAGCCGAGAATGAAAGGAAGTATAGAATTGTACAAAGGTTTGTAGAACAGAATAAGAGTGAAAATGTGATTGTGATGGGAGACATGAATGGTCACATTGGTGTGTTAGGAGAGGAAGTAAATGGAAATGGCCAATTGCTGCTTGACTTTGCAGAGGAGAATGAATTAGAAATTTTGAATGTGACCCTGGCTGAAGGAAAAGTGACCTGGAGTGGAAGGGAGAATGAATCTGCCATTGACTTTATGTTAGTGAACCGGAAGGCTAGAGAACGGGTGAGAAGTATGTGGGTGGATGAGGAAAGGACAATTGACGTAGCGAGTGACCATAACGTCATGGTAATGGAGTATGAGTGTTGAAGGAAAAAAGAGTGAACGTGAAGAGGAGAGGAATGGACGTTGGAAGCTTAGAGATGCAGACTGGGATTATTTCAGAGAAGTGGTGAGTAATGAGGACTGGAAGCTGGGAGAGAATGGTTTGAGGGCTGAGAGAGGTGTGGATGAGATGAATGAGAGATTGTTAAAGAAGCTTAACAAAGCGGCAGAAGGGGGAGCATAGGCAAAACAAGAAAGAGAGAAAAATGGCAGGACAAGAAAGAGTTATAAATAAAAAGGAAACACAAACAGCAACGACCGATGGGTCCTTAAAAGACTTTTTTTTGCTTTAAACCCCACTACACTAACTAGATAATAAGAGAGAAAGGATGGGAAGTAGAAGGCTCCTCCCCCCCCACCCATTCCCTCCACCCCCGAAGCTGGCCGGAAAAGAAGTATCCATGCAATATAAAAAACTGTTGGAATTTGGGGAAAGTTGAAAACTGTAATCTATGGCTAACTACTACTATTTGTGGGGGTAGGTTTAGTTTTTGATAGATAGGTCAGTTATGTTGTTTTGAAATGGTGTGAACACAGTGTGGGGGTTTCAAGGGTGGTGCGGCAGCCTTGCCGGGCTTTCTTGGGGAGGAGCAGCAACAGGCCCCGCTCCGTTCAATCCACGCGGATTGTGTATTTTCCTGTAGGACGCCGACATTAAATGCCTCCTGCAGCAGTGACCCCGGTACCTTTAAAACCCCCGAGGGTGGTCACTAACTGCGGGGACCCTAACTAAACCACAGCCCCCCACAGGTCGAAAAGTATAGGGTAACCGTTAACTGGGGGCTACTGGTGTTTTTATGGGGTTTAATGTAGTTTTGGTGTAGGCTCATTGGGAATTCAGGGGTGGTGCGGCACCTTGCCTGGCGTTTCCTTGGGAGGCGCAGCCCAATCAGGCCCCCCGGCTCCTTTTTTCAATCCCACCCTGCGGTATGCACTTTCAAGTGGGAGGGGCCGTGCCCAAGGGCCCCCCGCAGCAGTGACCCCTGTATAAAAATCCCGAGGGGGGTCATAATGACGGGGCCCTTACTAAACCCACAGCCCTCACAGGTCAAAGTTGTAGTAGTGCCGGGTTTACTCGGGGCTGTCTGAGACGTGGGGGGAGGGGGTTGTGTAACGCACTCGAAAATCATTTTACGAAAATGAAGTAATTTCAGAGGCCCGCGAGAAAAATTTATTATTCCGAGATAAACGTGAAAACCGGGGATTTGTATGAAATTTTTATCGGGGCGTTTTTTTAAATATTCTTTTGTTTTTTAGTTTACTAGTCTGACGGCGCCCATTCCATACGTTTACAACCGGTTTGTGAAAAAGTCTTTGCTTCGTTTTTAAAAACCCCTTTTCCGCTTATTTAAATCCTTGTTTCTAGTTGAGCTTGACCGGTCTAGCGTGAAAAGTTTTTCTGGGACTACGTTTTGAAAAATCCTTAAAGATTGAAAAGACTTCGATAGGTCCCCTTTTATCCTTCGTTTTGTTAGGGGGGAAAAATTTAGTTCTTTGACCGATTTTCGTACGATTTATTTCGCAATCTAGGTACATTTTAGTTACTCTGGGCCTGTATTTTTTTCTATTTTTATCATGCCTTTTTATAAAAAGGTAACCAGAACTGCAACAGTATTCTAGATGGGGGCGAAAAAGCGAGTTAAAAAGAGTGAGTATTTAAAAATTTTTTAATTTGAAACTGAAATTTCGTCCCAAAAAAGCCCAAAATTTTTTTGCGTTTTTTTTACCTCTATAATTTGGTTATTCGGTTTTTACCCTTTTCGAGATTATAACGCCTAAATCTTTTTCTTTATCAAACACTTGCTAGTTGAAATCGTTCATCACGTAATTTTATGAGGGTTGTTTTACCGATTGTAGTACAAAGACATTTTTTCAAGGTTAAATTAATTTTTCCAGTTTTTGACCTTTGTTACGTGTTTAAGTCGTTTTGTATGAGTTGCGCTGAGATTCTGTAAGGCTATGTTTTTGATTTTCCCTTTCTCAGCAAATTTTGATACCTTTCATGTGATTCCCCGTCAATGTCTTTTTTGTAATTAAGAACAGGGTAGGGGCCGGGGAAAATGATCCTTGAGGAACCACCACTATTTACACTTTTTAAAACTATGTTTTTGGTGGAACAATGAGATCGCAAGGGCCCGAAAAAAAAGGAAACCGCAAATAGGAAGTGTAGGAGTCTGAGAAAGAATAGGTCAAACAGTGAAGCTAAAAAATAAGTATGAAAGGGGCCCCCGGGGGAAGAATAAAGTAAGCAAAAGGGGGGGAAATGCTTGGTGGGAAGGCAAGAGTGAAGAAAAGAGAAAATGTCAGAGAACTTGGGAAAAAAGGTGAGAAGGAGGTTTGGGAATGGGATAAGTTCTTGAGAGGAGAAAAAGGGTATATATAACATACAGGGAAAGTGAAGAACGTGGTGAATGGCAGGGCATAAGGGGGAGAAAAAGGAAATGGTCAGAGCTGTAAAAGACTTCTGGAAAGAATTGGAGGGTGAATAGCCTGATAGTGACTTTGGGGAAAGTCACCCTTAGGGAAAAATAGAGGAAAAGATGGATGAAGAAATTAAAGGAGAGATTTAAAGGTTTAGAAAACTGAAAAATGGAAAGGCCCCGGAATGGCGGTTCCCAAAAATGAAATTTTTGAGGGGGGGAGGGAGTAAATTTAGGGGTGTAGTTTTTTTGGACATTATGGGAGAGGAAAAGGGTGCCTGGTGCCCGGGTGGGGCGTAGAGTGATCTAAATAAAGGGAGGACAAAAGTAGGAGGAGATTAAAAATTTCAGGCCTCGAGTTGAAAAAGGTATGTGATTTTCTGTGGTGTACTGAAGAAAGTAGGTGGTTGTGGAAAGAAATGGGGGTGGGTGAAAAGTAGAATGGTTCGAAAAGACGAAAAGGGGAGGCAATTGTTTTTTTGGAAAGAAAGGTTTTAGAGAACAAAAGGGGGAGGGAAAGAATATCTAGCCTTTCTAGTTTGAGAAAAGGGAAAGCAAGTGGAAGGAGAACCCCTATTTGGTTTGGAGGGAAAATTTGGGATGGTGGGAAGGTTTTTTAAAATAATAAGCATATGTATTAAACCCCCACGGCCAAATTATATGGGTGACCCTCGAGACTGGATGGGTGAATAGTAAGAGAGGGTAAGACAGGGTGTGTCTTTTTTTCCCCCTTTTTTTTTTGGTTAATGTTTAGGAAAAAGGCATGGATGAAGCGTACGGTCTGGGGGGTGAAAAATTGGGGATGGTTTGGTGTCGAGTATTAGTGATGTGGGATCCTTTGGAAAACCCAAGAGCTTACAGGATTGAAAAGCGGGCTGGTATGGAAGGGACTTCAATGTTGGGCTCAGTAAGGAGAAGAGTCAGGTGTTGGTGTGAATTGGGTTGACTCTGATGATGACAGGATTTGGATGGTGGGTGGGAATGAATAAAGAGAAGGGAAAGGGTACAAGTATCTGGGTATTTGGTTGGATGATAAAGGCTGTGAGAAAACTAACTGAGAGGATAGCCACCAGTGGGTTGGAAGGCTAGGCAGTGTGGCAGATGTCGGCCAACAATATGAATTTGGTGAGAGGACTATGGAAGGGTGTGCAGCCCCTAGCATTATGTATGGCCTAGAAACAATGGTGTGGTCTAGGAAGGAGTTGGACAATTGGAAGTAACACAGAACAAAAGCAGGCAGAATACATTAGGTGCCAATAGATATGTGGCAGAGGGGAAAGCGATTAGAGGAGACATGGATGAAGCACGTTCAGAGAGAGGATAGCAAAGGCAGGACTGAGGAAACAGAGCTAGACTGCAACGAATGGATGACAGCAAGTGGGCAAGTAAGGTTTGGGACTCGAATATGTATGGGAAGTGGATGAAGACTCAGTAAAAGTGGAAAGTGGACAGGTGAACTGGAATGTTTGTGACAGGAGTGATGAACATGGGAGAAATGGCTGTATCAAAAAGGAAATAAAATAGGAGAGTGAAGAGAAAAGGGAAAGAAGAATGGCTGAGAGGAATGAGTGAGAAATCAACACTGGAATGGTACAGGAGAAAGGACCAGCCACGGAATGAAAGGTTCTATGATGGTGGTTTATGGAGGGGATTTACTCTTCAAGCCAGGACAAAGTCGCTGGAGGTAAATAGTCGTATTTACAGATGGAAGAATGGGGGTTTAGCCAAGGTGTGTGTGATGTGTGTGACAGGAGTTGGATGAAACCGTGGAGCACTTGATGCTGGAATGTAACGGTATGAGTATTGCTAAAAACAAAGATGTTGGAGGTAGGGGGTAGGAGAGGTCGGAGTGGAAGAATGGAGAGATGAGAGACAGGAGTGTGGAGATGGAGTACCTGCTGGGGTTGTGTGCTGAGTGGAGGAGTGACAGTCGTGTGATTGAGAGTGTAAAATAATTCTTGGAGAATTCTTGGAGAGCACGTAGGAGAGAGAATGAGAGACAGGGGGGCCCTCAGTGATGGGGGACCCCGTATGAATGTGATGCAAGAGAGGAAGGAGGGGAAAAGAAATCCCTAGTTTTGTTTCCCCCCCTTTTGCTTCTCTCATCCCAACAGATTACGTGTGTGGGAGAACGCCGGACCAAAGGCTTCACTGCCAGCATCTGCTGGGTGACTCCCAAATCAAGATCAAGATCAAGATCACACATCCGATTTTCTGTGGTGTACTGAATGAAAGACTAGGTGAAGTTGTGGAAAGAAATAAGGTGATGGGTGAAGAGCAGAATGGATTCAGAAAAGACAGAAGAGTGGGGGACAATATGTTTGTAATGAAGGGAAGTGATTGAGAGAACAAGGAAGGAGGGAAAAAAGAAATATCTAGCCTTTCTAGATATTGAGAAGCGTATGACAGAGTGGATGGGGAAATGCTATTAAGGTATTGGAGACGATGGCATGAGTGAGAAGGTTTTTTAAATAAAAAGCAGTATGTATGAGAACACACAGGCCCAAGTTCAGTATGGGTGACCCTCGGGGACTGGATGGGTAATAGTAAGAGAGGAGTAAGACAGGGCTGTGTCCTTTCTCCTCTACTTTTTGGATTATATGTTGAGGAAATGGCAGTGAGAGTGAAGCGTACAGGTCTGGGTGTGAAAATTGGAGTGAAGTGTTGAGTTACTGATGTATGCAGATGATGTGGTGATCCTTAGTGAAAACCACAATGAGCAAACAAGAGATCTGAATGCTGTGACTGAGTATGGAAGGGACTTCAACGTTAGGGCTCAGAAAGGAGAAGAGCCAGGTGTTGGTGGTGAATGGGATGACTCTGATGATGACAGGATTTGGATGGTGGGTGGGAATGAAATAAAGAGAACGAAAGAGTAACAAGTATCGGGGTATTTGGTTGGATGATAAGGGATGTGAGAAAACTAAACATGGAGATAGCTAGGCCAACCAGTGGGTTGGAAGGCTAGGCGTGGGGCAAGATGTCGGGCCAAAAAGTATGAAGTGGTGAGAGGACTATGGAAAGGTGTGGCAGTCCCTAGCATTATGTATGGCTTGGAAACAAATGGGGTGGTCTAGGAAGGAGTTGGACAGATTGGAAGTAACACAGAACAAAGCAGGCAGAATAGCATTAGGAGCCAATGGGTATGTGGGCAGGGGAAAAGCGATTAGAGGAGACAGGGGATGGAGCACGTTCAGAGAGAGGATAGCAAAGGCAGGACTGAGGTACAGATCGCTAAAAGCAACGAATGGATGACAGCAATGGGCAACCCAAGGTTGGGACTGGAATATGTATGGAAAGTGGTTTGAAAGACTCAGTAAAAAGTGGAAAGATGGACAGGTGAACTGGAAATGTTTTGTGACAGGAGTGATGAGACAGGGGAGTATGGCTGTTTTGCAAAAAGGGAAAATAAATAAGAGAGTGGAAGAGAAAGGAAAGAAGAATGGCTGAGGGGAATGAGTGAGAAATCAATACGGGAATGGTACAGGAGAAAAGGACCAGCCAGGGTATGAAGGTTTATGATGGTGGCTATGGAGGGGACCTACTTTTCAGAGTCCAGGACAAAGTCGCTGGAGGTAAATAGTCGTATGTACAGATGGAAGAATAAATGGCAGCAAGGTGTGTGAGTTTGTGTGTGACAGGAGTGGTTTAAACCGTGGAGCACTTGATGCTGGAATTTGAACGGTATGAGTATGCTAGAACAAAGATGTTGGAGAGTAGTGGTAGGAGAGGTCGGAGGGGAAGAATGGCGAGAGATGAGAGACGGAGAGTGGAGATGGAGTACCTGCTGGGGTTGTGTGCTGAGTGGAGGAGTGACAGTAGTGTGATTGAGAGTGTAAAAGAATTCTTGGAGAACTCATGAGAGCACGTAGGAGAGAGCATGAGGGCAGGGGCCCCCTCAGTGATGGGGGACCCCGTATAATGTGATGCAGAGAGAGGAGGGGGGAAAAAGAAATCCCTAGTTTTGCTTCCCCTTTTGCTTCTCTCCCAACAGATTACTTTGTGTGGGAGAACGCCGGACCAAAGCTTCACTGACAGCATCCGCGGGGTGACCTCCCAAATCAAGATCAAGTCAAGATCCGATCCCTGAAGATCATGGGAGTATGGCTGTATCCCAAAAAAGGAATAAAAGGGAGAGTGGAGAGAAGTGGAAGAAGATGGCTGAGGGAATGAGTGAAAAATCAACACGGGGAATGGACGGAGGGGGACCAGCCACGGTATGAAGGGTCTATGATGGTGGCTATGAGGGGACCTACTCTTCGAGCCAGGACAAAGTCGCTGGAGGTAAATAGTCTTTGGGTACAGATGGAAGAAGATGCACAAGGTGTGTGAGATGTGGTGTGACAGGATGATGAACCCGTGGAGCACTTGATGCTGGAATGTGAACGGTATGATTTATGCTAGAACACAGATTTGGAGGTAGTGGAAGGAGAGGTCGAGTGGAAGAATGCGAGAGTGAGAGCAGGAGAGTGGAGATGGAGTACCTGCTGGGGTTGTGGCTGAGTGGAGGAGTGACAGTCGTGTGATGGGGAGAGTGTAAAAGAATTCTTGGAGAACTCTTGGAGAGCACGTAGGAGAGAGCATGAGAGGCAGGGGGCCCCCTCAGTGATGGGGAACCCCGTATGAATTGATGCAGAGAGAGGAAGGAGGGGAAAAAGAAACCCCTAGTTTTGCTTCCCCCTTTTGCTTCTCTCCCAACAGATTACGTGTGGGGGGAGAACGCCGGACCAAAGGCTTCACTGACAGCATCTGCTGGGTGACTCCAAAATCAAGATCAAGATCAAGAGAAAGGACTTGCAGGTGGGCGTGAGTGGTACAGATTCATGAGAGGGGAAAAGATGGCGGGGAATGAAATGGGGAAAAGCCTTGAAGTAAATGCTGAATGTGTAACAGATGAGAAAAAAATCAAAGAGGTTATAAAAAACTTTTGGGAAGACATAGGAGGCGTGGGTGAAATCTTTGACGTAAGACCAGAATGTATAACGTTGGAAAGAAAGATGCGGAAGAGTTGAATGAATGGATTAGCAGGGATGAAGTAAAAGAAGTGTGTAAGGAGGCAAAAAAATGAAAAAGCAGCAGGCCCGGATGAAATAAACCCTATTGAGATGTACAAGAATGGGGGTGAGTGGTGATTTACAGAATGACTGACCTATTTTTAACCGTGTTGGAAGAAGAAAGGGTGCCTAGAAAATGGAATGCATGTAAGTGACCCTATTGCAAAAAAGGAGGATACAAGAGTAAGAGTGCATTGAAGAACTATAGACCAATCCCTAATGAATACAGTAGGTAAAGTTTTTAGTGCAGTGTTGAAGGAAAGGTTGTGTAAATGGTTGGAGAGAGCTATGGTGTTAGGTGAGGAGCAAAAATGGTTTTCGAGTGGATAGGAGGGCAGAGGACAACATGTTTGTGGTGAATGAAATAATTGAAAAGAAGGAAAGGGAGGGAGAAGACACTGTACCTTGGGTTTCCTAGTACATTTTAGAAAGCCTATGATAGAGTAAACAGGAAATGTTATGCAAGGTTTTGGAAAAGGTTGGGTTGAGCCAAAAAATAGTGAACATAGTGAAAAGCATGTATGAAAACACTAGAGCAAATATAGGCTAGGTAATATAGAAACAGATGGGTGAGGAGTGAGAGAGGTGTTAGGCAACGATGCACTCTGTCCCCAACCTTGTTTAGTCTGTATACTGAGGAACTGGCAGTAAGGATGAGAAGAATGGATGCAGGAGTGAGAGTAGAAATGACAAAATAAGCTTGTTAATGTATGCAGAGATATGGTAGTTATGAGTGAGTCGGCGAGGAACTCAGGCCTGTTTGATGTGGTGAATGAGTATGGGAGAGACTTTGGAGTAAAATTTAGCCGTGAGAAAAGTAAGGTGATGATAGTAAATATAACAGAGGATGACAGAAACGCTACATGGAGACTGGAGAAAATGAATTAGAACAAACTAGTGAAAACAAGTACCTAGGGATGTGCATGAGTTCCAATGGATGTGGAAAAGCAAAGGCTGAAAAGATCAGCCAGGCCAATCAGTGGGTTGGTCGACTTGGGAGTGTGGCAAGGATGAGGGCAAACAAGTATGATGTGTTGAGGGAAGTTTGGAAGAGTGTGGCTGTCCAAGCATTATGTATGGTATGGAGGTGATTGCAAAGGAATGAGAGTGAAATAGAGATATTGAAGTGGGAAAAAATAAAGTAGCAAGAATGGCACTGTATGCACCCAGTATGCAGCGACTGAAGGTTTAAGAGGTGACATGGATGGAGTACCCTTTAGGGAGAGACATTCGAAAGCAACATCAGGTATAAGATCAGACTGGAACGAATGGAGGACACAAGATTGGCACGAAAGTTTATTTGTGGAGTGAATGTAGTAGTAAATGGGGGAAGCGATGCCAAAAATGGTAGAAAGAAGTGGATTGCGATTTTGGTGGATGTATCAACTGATAGATGGAAGACCGAATGTAATTGAATGGAAGATTGTTGAACGGTGATGAGAAGGCCTTTGCTGGGATGTGAGAAAGTGGAAATTGAGAAACGATAGAGTAGTGAAGTATGTGGGGCTGAGTAAGTGGAAGAATGAGATGGAGCAAAAGAAAACACTAGAATGGTATAAGGAGAAAGAGGCACCAGCGTATGAAAGTGTGGATGATGGAACCCGGGGTGGCGACCTTCTCTTCCAAGCCAGAACACAGTGTATGGATGTGAATGCAAGGAACTACAGATGGTCCGAGTCAGGCAGCAAAGTGTGCTGTGCCAGATGTGTGACATGGGTGAGGATGAAACAGTGGAACATGTGATACTAAATGTGGAAGTATAGCGGGAGAGAATGGAAATGAAAGCGTGTGGTTTTGACTGAAATGGGAGGTGACATGAACGAGGGGGTTGAAAGGACAGGAAGAGAATGGATGTTATTACTGCTGGGACTGTGTGGTGAGACAAGGGGACGGATGATTGAGACAGTGAAAGAGTTTTTGGAAGTAACCCAGCAAACACAAAGACGGAGGGCCTCCGGAGGCCCTCCGTATGTCTTATCGGCGGCCCGACGGAAGTGTACGACGTAGGGCCGCTGGGAATTTGCTCAGAGGCTCACCGGCGGGCCGCTCCCAGCGGCCCGCCGTAGGGCATATGACCATTGCCGCTGTTATAAAAACTGATTGAGGAATATTATGGTTATACTTTCAAGTATATTGCAGATATAGTAATGTTTTAAGGGGTGTTGCACAACCCATTACCCGATTAATAGACAAATGGGCTTTTCAACACTTATAAAAACATTACTATATAATGCAATATGCTTAGAAAATTAACCAGAAATATTCCTGTGTCGTTATCCAGTAATACGATGAAAAGGAGATTGCTAGGATCATAATTGCTACGGACATTGTTATTTCATAAGTACAAAAACATTTCGTTATTGAGTTACATGCTGGTGTACGTGGAACACTGAACGGCGTGAACAGCCATGTAGAAGGAAATAGGTTGCGGCGAACAACATAACAACATGCACCCACTCGTGCATTTTCCAAGTAACTGATTATTTTTCACTCAGACACAGCGCCAGGCCCTCGTCAAGGAATTCCTAAAAAAACGTGTCGAATGCAATTATTTATATTTTTCAGTCTATTTCGATATAATGAAGGAGCGAAAACATGTTATAACTAAGTCTCATTATGTTATCGACTGGTTAAGGGTTTACAATTTAGGCCTTTGTGGGCTTTAAACCCTTTGTAATGGCTATCGTACGTCTGGCAGTTAGTACATTGATAGCTGGGAAAAGATTTCAAATAAATATTTTATTCTAAATCATGATATTATTCATATGTTAACTATCTACATTAATTAGGAATATTAAATTCCTTATTAGGTGTACCGTTGAGTATTAATATGTGTTGATAATATGGTGGAAGTTATTGAAATAAGGGAAAATATGACCTTGTGTTTTTCCGTAATAATCTTCGCCGCGGTTAATCAAGTGTTATTTTTATATGATAATAGCTACACACACAGACAAACTGATAACCTTTTTTCCATGTAAACTCCTTCCTATGTACGTATCTCATCTTTATTTTTCTATGTATCTCTGGGTTTCCTGATAAAGCTGGAAATATTTGAAATAAACTGATATATGATAATTTTATAAACTATTATAAAAACTTTTAAACAATTTTAATAGCTTGAACAGGCCTAATAATATGATGGTACCGATATTGAGATACTATGTTTTATTTCTGGTTAATATATATAATATGAAATGAATATTTCCCACTTACAAATACGTACCCGCGCGCCTCCGGAGGATTGACGTCAAGTTGCCACTGCTTGTCAACTACTGATGTAATACTACATCAAGATAATAAAATAACTGTTGTTTCAAATGTTTACACATAGAAATATTCAATTCTTGAAATTCTGTACATTAATTTTTAACATAGTAAATTATCCGTCTGAAAATACACCAGCGAGCCTCCGTAGGGCTGACGGAGTAAATTTGCCGCCGGCGGCCGCCGTCGCCGGCCTACGGGCC
>JACEEZ010020359.1:47500-57500 GCA_016584305.1 Chionoecetes opilio | reverse complement strand
GGGGCCTGCAGGGTTTTTACTTTAGATTTTGGGGGGGTTTTTAGGGTTTGGGGGGGAATGGTGGGGGGAGGGGTTTGGGGGGTGGGGGGGGTTTGGGGTGGTGGTAGGGGGTGGTGGGGTGTGATGGGTATTTGTTTTTTTTTTTTTGTGGGGAGGGGGAAGGGGGTGGGGTGAAGGGAGGGAGGGGATTTAAAGGGGAAACAACCACAAACCAAGGGGAAGAGAGAGAGAGAGACGGAGGAAAAGAAAAGAGTGAGGAAGGGGAGAGAAGAGAGGGGAAAACCTGAGAGAAGGAGATAAAGGAGAGGAGGAAGGGGAGGAGGGGAGAAAAGGAGAAAAGGGGAAAAAGAAGGGCTAAGAGAGCTAAATGAAGACTTGTTTTGTCCCAAGACACTCCATTTATAAGCATTTCTCCCGAAAACACCTACTTATAATACTACTACTTACTACAAACTACTACTACTACTACTATACAACTACATTTTTAAAAACCCCCCAAAAAATTTTTAATATTACTACTGCGGGCTGCTGCTGTACTACTATTTACTATTTTACTACTACTCTCTACTACACTACTAGGGCTCCACAAATCAAATACTACTACTACTACTAAAATACTACTCCCATACTACTACTATTACAAATTACTATACTACCCCTACAAACTACTACTACTACTAATACTACTACTACTACTACTACTACTACAAATTACAAACTTTTGTTTTTAAAAAAACTCTGTCTGAATCACTCTCTGCTTCCCCTGCCCACCCCCGGCCCAACCTATATCGCCCTGTGAGATTATATGCTTCTCTGCTATGCTGCCGCTCCCCTGCTTTAAACACCACAGCTCCCCTCCCCAACCCCTTTATATTTCCCCCATTTCCCCCCCCTTCCCACCCCCCTCCTCATCCTAAAAAAGAGCAGGATGATGGGCAAAAAAAAGCGGAAACAGCAAAAAAAATGTCACAGAATCTGGCGTCCTCCCATAACTCACTGACCTAAGGCAGAAAAATATGCTGTACATGAATCAGGAATAGAGGGGAGGAAGGGAGACAGGAAAGGAGGGAGGAGGAAAAATGGAGAGGGGTTTACTATTTTTTTGTGGAGATAGTATCTCCTTTCCCCTCCTCCCCCCCTTTCCTTGCTGTAACCCATCTTCTCGTTCCTATCCTCTTCGTTTTGCTCTCTCCACTGCCTTCCTTCCTTCCTTCCTTCCTTCCTTCCTCCTGCTCTCGTCTTTATACAAATAGACGAGATTTTCCCTTGGGGGGATTAAACTTAAAAACAGTTTATGAATGAAAATTTCATCTTTTTTAAATTTTGTCCCCAAAGGCCTTTTGTTTAAATTTTTTTAGCCCCAGCTTCTACTCCCCCTCCTCCCTCCCCCCTCCTTTCCCCCCTCCTCCTCCTCCCCCTCCTCCTCCTCTCCCCCTTTCCTCCTCCTCCCAATACTTTCTTTTTTTAAAAAAAAATGTAAAAAACATGATTGGGACCCCAAAAGGGAAAGGGCCCAACATCTTGGTAAATGATAATAAGAGTAGGGCGTTGGGACTAAATGATTACTTTAATGCAGTGTTTATTAAAAAAGGGACAAAAGCTCCATTACCAAAAACCAGAAACATGTTTGCGGGACTCAAAAGAGTAGACGGGTTTAATGGGGAGAGAAAACAGTAAACAAAAATATAAAAAGTTTTTCCCTAAAAATTTCCCCAGAAAAAAATCCGGGGGGGGTTGACGAAAATCTCGCCGCGATTACTTCGCGAATGTCATAGACAAACCCCCCGCTCCCCTAAAGACCATTTTCAAAAAAATCGCTAATGGACAAAAAGGTTTTCCAGTAAGTGGAAAAATTTTTCTAAGTTTCACCGATATTTAAGAAAAGGAGTAAGAGCCTCGCCAAAATAATTATCGCCCCCAATTTGTCTAACGTCCCTGATTTTTAAACTATTTGAGAAAATATTTCGGGGTAAAAAAAGTGTCTTTTCTCGATGAAAAAACTCAAAATTAACTTTCCCCGCTGGGTTTGTAATAATAAGAGTAATAAGAGATCCTGCCCTTTTTCAAAACCCACTCGATTTTGTCAATGTCATTTTTTCAAAAATGGGGGCGCTTTAAAAAAACCCCGGGATATAAAATACCCGATTTTCAGAAAGTTTTTATACAGTTCCCCCTAAGGGACTTTTTTACCAAACTAAGGGCACATGGCTTAGGAGAGCAATTATGGTTTTATGGAATTTTGGGGATTGGCTTTCAAAAACGTAAAAAAACGGGTGTAAAATGGCGAGGCAAACTGGGTTTTGGTTTTGGGTGTTACTGTGGGGGCTCAGGGGTCGGTCCTGGGGGCCTACTTTTTTCTGATATATATCAAAGATCTGGACTGCGGACTTATCCCTAAAATATTGAAATTTTTCAATGGGCACCAAATTTGGCGGGAAAGCTATACTAGCGAAAACTGCGAAAATCTTGCAACGTGAAACTCACAAAATTTTCAGATTGGGTTTATAAAGGGGTATTAAAATTCCCCCCCAAATTTCCCAATAAAAAGTTAAAAATAATGAAATAGGCAACCCATTTAAACCCCAAAAATAACTATCAAATGCCAAAAAAAAATCGTTTTAAATGAGGTTCCGAGGAAAAGGATTTAGGTTCATCATCAGTAATTTATCTTAAAAAATAGTCCCCATTGCCCCAGCTGCCAGCAAAAAAGGGGAATACGTGTTGGGCTTCATTAAAACAACTTTGAAAAAAAAACCCAAAAATAATGACACGAAATTTTTACAAAGTTTTTTTTGGTTAAAGGGCCCCACTTGAATATGCCGTACAATTCTGGGTTTCCTTTTTCGTAAAAAAATCCCAAAAAAAATTGGAATCAGTGCAAAAGAAAACCCCCCCCAAAAAAATTTTCCCTCTCCGCGAAATTTTTATTTTTTTATTTTTTAAAAAAAAAAGATTGCGGAAACTTTAAAAATGTTTTCCTTTAAAAGGGTCGTAGAATCCTTGGGGGCTTGATAGAAAACCCCTTTAAAATCCTAAAAGGGGGTTTTTATGGCATTGAACCAGAGAACCTTTCGAGGGCCTTTTCCCCACGTGGGGCAACAAGAAAAAAAACCGTTTAAAAAGAACGGTCAACGTTGCAAACACAGATCCCCCCGAAAAAAATTTTTTCAATGTTAGAGTTTTTGAAACCCATGGAAAAAAGGTTTTCCAGCAAAGGTTGTCCCGAAGCCCAGACAATAACTACATTTAAAAAAAAGACTTTTAGCACACTTTTAAAGTAAATGGGGATTGATAGTGGTGTTTCCTGCAAATGATTTTTATGGCCCCCGGACGAGTATGAAGTGAAAAGTTGTAGTTAGTATATTTAAAAATTCCCACATTCCCACCCACGAAATTTTCCCTGTTTCCCAAAACTTCTTTAGGGACATGGTATCATTTTCCCCAAAAAGTTTCCCCCATGTATTGATAGTTGCAGAATGTAGTTCAAAAAGATACCCAGTTATGCCCCAAAAGGGCTTTCCCGGTGTCTGTTACTCCTATGTATTCCTATGTATTCCTCCTCCTCCTCATCTCCATCTTCCTCCCTGCGCTTACTCTCCCCCTCCTTCCCGGCGTCGTAAATCACCTCTTCCTTCACATTCCCAATTTTCTTTGTTTTTCCCCCCTTTCTTTCTTTTTTTCTCTTTTCTTCTCTTTTTTCTTCAAAAATTACCTTTTCCCTTTATTTTTCTTCCCCTTCCTCCCCTCTCTCTCTCTCTTCTCTCTCTCTCCTCTCTCTCTCTCCTCTCTCTCTCCTCTCTCTCCCCCTCTCTCTCTCTCCCCCTCTCTTCCCCTCTTTTCTCTCTCTCTCTCTCTTCTCTCTTCTCTCTCTCTCTCTCTCTCTCTCTCTCTCTCTCACACACACACACACACACACTGGGATATTCGATGGCCAACTCAAGCAAGACTCAATATTGACACAGACGCAAGGAGGTCGGGCTTCTACAACACGTTCCTGCACTTTTTTAAACGAGGGGAAAGGGAAAGGGCCCGGGGGCCCCTACCCAAAAAAAAAAAAGGGTCCTCCCCTTCCTCCTTTTTCCCCCCTTATCCTCCTGTTCCTCTGTTACGAGAAGACGCCTACGACCATACTGAAGATAAAAATTTAGGGTTTTGAAAAAGTGACTGCCCGAAAATAAGAGAAAGGGTATGTTCCGGGGTTTTTTGAGCGATGGAAAGGATGGTGCTTTTCCCCTTGCTCTACATCCCTTTGTCAGCCACCCTGTCCTTGCTACACGGAGACTGGTCCATGCCAAATGGGTAAAGGCATGGGGGTAAAGCTAAATCAAATATATGTTTATTAATTTTACCACAAATATGTAAAAAAATATTCAATATTCTTTTTTTCTTGTTATAAATCAAATATACTTTTATTAATTATACAACAAATATACTATAACAAAATATTTCTTCTTCTTTTTTCTTGTTATAAATCAAATATATTTCTATTAATTTTACCAAATCAAAAAAAAATATTCAATAATATTTTGTTCTTGACTTAAATAAATATATATTTTTTTTAATTTTACCACAAATATATAAAAAAATAGTCAATATTCTTCTTTTCTTGTTATAAATCAAATATATTTTATCAATTTTACCACAAATATATAAAAAAAATATTTATTTTTTTATTTTTTTTTATAAATCAAATATATTTTTATTAATTTTACCACAAATAAAATAAAAAAATTCAATATTCTCTTTTTCTTGTTATAAATCAAATTTTTAGAAATTAATTCTACCACAAATATATAAAAAATGAAGCACTTCCAATGTATATATGAAATGGATTTGAAATAGATGAAAGGGAGTGAGCGAAGCACCCCAGATGAGGGACTTAGTAATGCGCCTCACCTGTATTCAAGATAAAAGTATACATGGAATAATAGTATGTATGGAATAATAAAAGTATGTATGGAAAAGTATGACCTGTATGGAAAGATAAATGACAGGGAAAAGCAGCCAGTTGTAGGGAAGCATGATAAACAGGGATGTGACGTGCGTTGGAGAGTTTGTAATAATAATAATTTAGTAATAATAATAATAATAATAATAATAATAATACGTAATAATAATAATACGTAATAATAATAATAATATTTATAATAATAATAATAATAATAATAATAATAATAATAATAATAATAATTTTGTTTTCACCCGAAGGCATACAGTAAACAAGAGAGAGAGAGACAGAGAGAGAGAGAGAGAGAGAGAGAGAGAGAAGAGAGGGAGAGAGAGAGAAGAGAGAGAGAGAGAGAGAGAGAGAGAGAGAGGGGGAGAGAGAGAGAGAGAGAGAGAGGAGAGAGAGAGAGAGAGAGAGAGAGAGAGAGAGAGAGAGAGAGAGAGAATAAAAAAAACAAGAGAAAAAAGCAGAGAAAAAGAAAGAAAAAGAAATAAGAATGTTTATTTTATGTTTATTTAGAAATGAGAGAGAGAGAGAGAGAGAGAGAGAGAGAGAGAGAGAGAGAGAGAGAGAGAGAGAGAGAGAGAGAGAGAAGAGAGAGGAGAGAGAGAGAGAGAGAGAGCTGAGAGTAGAGAGAGAGAGAGAGAGAAAAAAAAAACAAGAAAAGTGAACAAAGAAAAGAGAAAAAGCAAGAACAAAGAAGAATATTTATTTTTGTTTATTTTCACTTCATCGATGTTCTGTCATCTCCTTAAGGTCATGGGTTGAAAGGACGTCAAGTAATCAAGTAAACAGACAACAGACATATAAAAGGGCGCCGAGAATAGCCTGTAAGCAGAAGGATATCCTGTCTGGCAGCGAGAATATTACCTGTTAGGAATTACTGTTAGATTACCTGTGTGTTACCTGACCTGTGCAGCATTCTAGAATATATAATTCGTTCTCTCAAATAGAATTAATCGTTGAGTTTTATATATTACAAGTATCTTAATTGTTTTATTATTATTATTTCGTTATTTTTTAGCACTCTCACTACCACCACCACCACCACCACCACCACCACCACCACTACCACAACACTACCACAACCACCACTTCCACCACCACTACCACTTCAAGCACTACCACAACCACCACTTCCACTTCCACCCTCACCACCACCACTATTACCACCACCACCACCACCACCACCACCACCATTACCAACACCACCACCACCACCACTACCACAACCACCACCACCACCACCACCACTACCATTACCACCACCACCACCACCACCACTACCAACACTACCACAACCACCACCACCACCACCACCACTTCCACCACCACTTCCACCACCACTTCCACCACCACTTCCACCACCACTACCACTTCCAGCACTACCACCACCACCACTTCCACTTCCACCCTCACCACCACCACCATTGCCACCACCACCACCACCACCACCACTAAGGGAACATAATTCTTCCCCTCAAATTAAATGAATCGTGTACCCTTTGTATTGTGTGTATTTTTCACACGTTCATCACCATCAACACTAAAGGGACACGAGTCTTGCTTCCTTTTGTATTAAATCAAACGTATTTTTCGTACCCTCACCACCACCACCACCACCACCACCACCCCCCCACCACCACTATGGGCTATATTCAAGAATGCTCGTCAAATTTCGGCCGGTGGCGATTCTCCACCGTCGTATATCCACTGGTGACATCTACAAGAAATGTCCGACTGGTGGATATTTGACAGGCGTACCAACACAAGCGAGCCCAAAGCGGCATCAGTATTTTGACTGTTTTATACATATCTAATACATTTTACTAGTGAAATTTATCATTTCTGACATTAAAATAATAGCTTAGTTAGTGTCGCCACTTGTCTGAGGCGTTGGGGGCCAGAAAAATGGGCCCGAGTTATGCTTGCGAGTACATTTGAACGGCCCGCCGCCACTGCTCCCACAAGGGCCGCCTCCATCCTCCCGCCGCCGCCCGCTTCCTCACAGTTCATACCCCTATATAGGCCTCCTGGACCTGATTTTACCTTAACTATGACACGTTGCATTCACAAGGTATGCATGTTACTCTCGGTTTGTGTTGAAAACTCCCTGTAATGGTCGGGAAGAAATAGAATGGAATAAGTGGAGAGCGGGATGGAGGTGTGATGTGCAAGCCACTGCATGGTGAACGCAGTCAGCTGACTCAAATCTCCACTCGTCGCGTTTTCCTTGATTACCGTTTCGCGATGCAACGGATCGACAAAATTTCTTGAATATGGGCCTATCACTCCACCACCACCACGCCACCTCCACCACTATCACTCCACCACCACACCACCACCACCACCACGCCACCACCACCACTACTACCACCACCACCACTATCACTCCACCACCACCACACCACCACCACCACTATCACTCCACCACCACCACGCCACCACCACTACCACACCACCACAATCCCCACCACTAACACCACCACCACTATCACGCCACCACCATCGCCACCAAGCCACCTCGAGTCATTCGTCAAAATTGCACCCACTGGAACAGGCTGGAGGGAGCGAAGAGGCGTTTTCAAGCTACACGTGTCTGACAAATCGCCGGTATTAACAGAGGCAGTAAAACAAACCTTCCCGCAACGACGTGGAAAATAGGAGAGAAGAGAGACAGGAAAATTTACGTAAATGAAAACAAGACAAGAAATTGATGGTTTAGTTAATATGATGGAGGATTGTCATGCTCTCCTCCTCCTCCTCCTCCTCCTCCTTCCTCCTCCTCCTCCTCCTCCTCCTCCTCCTCCCTTTCCCCTCCTTCTTCCTCCTCCTCCCCCGCACATGGCTTAGGAGACAATTATGTTCATGGATTGGGGGATTGGCTTTCAAATCGTAAACAACGGGGTAATAAATGGCGAGGCATCTGATTGGTAGATGTTCTAGTGGGGTGCCTCAGGGCTCGGTCTTGGGGTCCTACTCTTTTTTTCCTGATATATATCAACGATCGGGCTGCGGATTGTATCTAAAATATCGAAATTTGCAGATGACACCAAATTAGGCGGTAAAGCATATACTAGAGAAAACTGCGAACTCATACAAAGTGATCTCGACAAACTATCAGATTGGAGTGATAAATGGCTATTAAAATTCAATTCCAATAAATGTAAAGTAATGCATATAGGCAACGATAACCTCAAATATAACTATCAAATGCAAAATAAATCGTTAACTGAAGTACAGCAGGAAAAGGATTTAGGTGTCATCATCAATAATGATCTTAATACCAGTCCGCATTGCCTAGCTGCCAGTAAAAAGGCGAATATGATGTTGGGCTTTATTAAACGCAACTTTGAACATAAAACTCCGAAAGTAATGACACAATTATACAAGTCCTTGGTTAGGCAGCATTTGGAATATGCCGTTCAATTCTGGTCGCCCTGTTTCGTAAAAGATCAAGCCAAATTGGAATCAGTGCAAAGAAGAGCAACCAAACAAATTCCATCTCTGCGAAATTCATCTTATGAAGAGAGGCTGCGGAAACTTAATGTTTTCCTTAAGGGATCGTAGAATCCGTGGGGACTTGATAGAAACCTTTAAGATCCTAAAAGGATTTGATGTCATTAATCATGAGAACCTATTCGAGCTTTCAACTCAAGTGACAACAAGAAATAACGGTTTAAAACTTAACGGCCAACGTTGCATCACAGATCTCCGTAAAAATTATTTCAATGTTAGAGTTGTTGATCGATGGAACAAGTTACCAGCAAATGTTGTCGAAGCCAACACAATAACTACATTCAAAAACAGACTTGATGCGCACTGTAAAGTAAATGGGCATTGAAATTGCCCTGCGAATTCATATTACAGTCCCCCGGATCGATTACTGTTAGTGAAGCCCGTCAGGGTGGCAAGGTTGGTAGAGACCTGAGTTCGCAATGTGCAGCGTCCCTGTGCATTCGGTCAGCGGTTCGATTCCGCCTAGTTCGTGCTGACGTGAAGGCGCTTTGTATAGTCAATAACCTTGTAGTTGTTACTTGCAAAGTGTCTAGATAGGATGAAAATCTTATCTTATACTGTTAGTGGTAGCTGTAGTTAGTATATTTCATATCCTATCATTCTTCACTACGAAACTTCCATGTTCATATCTTCTTTAGGGACATGGTATCATTTTCCAACTGTTTTCTTACATGGTATTGGGATAGTTAGTATATGTGTAAACAGATACCTAGTTATGGACAAATAGGTCTCCTGGTGTCGGTTATTCCAAATGTATTCCTCCTCCTTCTCCCTCCTCCTCCTCCTCCTCCTCCTCCTCCTCTCCTCCTCTCCTTCTTCCCCGCCTCCTCCGCCTCCTCCTCCGCCTCCCTCCCCTCCTCCTCTCCTCCTCCTCCTCCTCCCTCCTCCTCCTCCCTCTCTCCTCCTCTCCTCCTCCTCCCTCCTCCTCCTCCTCCTCCTTCTCCTCCTCCTCCTCCTCCTCGAGTGTCATAAGATAAGTTACGAGTCAAGGCTATGTTTATGTCACAACTATGTCACAACGAGTACGTAACTAATCCAGAAAGCTTAAGTCTACCTTCATCTGCTAGTGAATGTAGACAAAACAGATGAAAAGGGAAATATAGATGAAGATGATAAGTATATACGTATAACACTCCTGCATTCTCTTCCTTCTATCTCTTCCATCACCATTCGTTATATAAGATCAGAAAACTAATGGAAACAAAAAAAAATAATGGTGAATGTAACTTACGAAATGGAGGTCAGCAGGAAGGAAGAGGAAAGGAGGAAAGAAGGGTGAAAAGAAGGAAGCTGCAGGCAAATGGTTGAGAGTCATCCATCAGAGAGGAGCAGCGAGACAAAGGAGAGGTGGATGAACGCTAATCCAACAGAGAGTAAAGTCAATACCTCCGCGAAGAAGTCAAAGTAATAAGTGTTGACACAGGAGATCAGGGTAAAAGGGGCGATGCAAAGAGAGATTGACATATGATATTGAAGTTAGGTTTGCAAGGGAGCAAGAGACATTGATACCAGAGAATAAAAGAACCTTCCTTT
>JACEEZ010020359.1:35000-42500 GCA_016584305.1 Chionoecetes opilio | reverse complement strand
TGGCAGGGTGGGGAGGGCGGGTTTGGGCAGGGTGGGGAGGGCGGGATTGGCAGGGTGGGGAGGGCGGGATTGGCAGGGTGGGGAGGGCGGGATTGCAGGGTAGGGAGGGCGGGATTGCAGGGTGGGGAGGGCAGGATTGGCAGGGTGGGGAGGGCGGGATTGGCAGGGTGGGGAGGGCGGGATTGGCAGGGTGGGGAGAGCAGGATTGGCAGGGTAGGGGGGTTTGAATGGGGAGGGCGGGATTGGCAGGATTGGAAAGGGCAGGATTGGCAGGGTGGGGAGGGCAGGATTGGCAGGGTGGGGAGGGCGGGATTGGCAGGGTGGGGATGGGGGGATTGGCAGGGTGGGGAGGGCGGGATTGGCAGGGTGGGGAGGGCGGGATTGGCAGGGTGGGGAGGGCGGGATTGGCAGGGTGGGGAGGGCAGGATTGGCAGGGTGGGGAGGGCAGGATTGGCAGGGTGAGAGGGCGGGATTGGTAGGGTGGGAAGGGCAGGATTGGCAGGGCAGGATTGGCAGGGTGGGGAGGGCGGGATTGGAAGGTGGGAAGGGCGGGTTTGGCAGGGTGGGAGGGCGGGATTGGCAGGGTGGGGAGGTCAGGATTGGCAGGGTGGGGAGGGCTGGATTGGCAGGGTGGGGAGGGCAGGATTGGCAGGGTGGGGAGGGCGGGATTGGCAGGGTGGGGAGGGCGGTATTGGCAGGGTAGGGGGGGCAGGATTGGCAGGTGGGGAGGGCAGGATTGGCAGGGTGGGGAGGGCGGGATTGGCAGGGTGGGGAGGGCAGGATTGGCAGGGTGGGGAGGGCAGGATTGGCAGGGTGGGGAGGCAGGATTGGCAGGTTGGGGAGGGCGGGATTGGCAGGGTGGGGAGGGCAGGATTGGCAGGGTGGGGAGGGCAGGATTGGCAGGGTGGGGAGGGCGGGATTGGCAGGGTGGGAGGGCGGGATTGGCAGGGTGGGGAGGGCAGGATTGGCAGGGTGGGGAGGGCAGGATTGGCAGGGTGGGGAGGGCAGGATTGGCAGGGTGGGGAGGGCAGGATTGGCAGGGTGGGGAGGGCGGGTTTGGCAGGGTGGGGAGGGCGGGATTGGCAGGGTGGGGAGGGCGGGATTGGCAGGGTGGGGAGGCAGGATTGGCAGGGTGGGGAGGGCGGGATTGGCAGGGTGGGGAGGGCGGTATTGGCAGGGTGGGGAGGGCAGGATTGGCAGGGTGGGGAGGGCAGGATTGGCAGGGTGGGGAGGGCGGGATTGGCAGGGTGGGGAGGGCGGGATTGGCAGGGTGGGGAAGGCGGGATTGCAGGGTGGGGAGGGCGGGATTGGCAGGGTGGGGAGGGCGGTATTGGCAGGGTAGGGAGGGCAGGATTGGCAGGGTGGGGAGGGCAGGATTGGCAGGGTGGGGAGGGCAGGATTGGCAGGGGGGAGGGCAGGATTGGCAGGGTGGGGAGGGCAGGATTGGCAGGGTGGGGAGGGCAGGATTGGCAGGGTGGGGAGGGCGGGATTGGCAGGGTGGGGAGGGCGGGATTGGCAGGGTGGGGAGGGCGGGATTGGCAGGGTGGGGAGGGCGGGATTGGCAGGGTGGGAGGGCGGGATTGGCAGGGTGGGGAGGGCAGGATTGGCAGGGTGGGGAGGGCGGGATTGGCAGGGTGGGGAGGGCGGGATTGGCAGGGTGGGGAGGGCGGTATTGGCAGGTGGGGGGAGGGCAGGATTGGCAGGGTGGGGAGGGCAGGATTGGCAGGGTGGGGAGGGCGGGATTGGCAGGGTGGGGAGGGCGGTATTGGCAGGGTAGGGAGGGCAGGATTGGCAGGGTGGGGAGGGCAGGATTGGCAGGGGGGGGAGGGCAGGATTGGCAGGGTGGGGAGGGCAGGATTGGCAGGGTGGGGAGGGCAGGATTGGCAGGGTGGGGAGGGCGAGTTTGGGCAGGGTGGGGAGGGCGGGATTGGCAGGGTGGGGAGGGCAGGATTGGCAGGGTGGGGAGGGCGGGATTGGCAGGGTGGGGAGGGCGGTATTGGCAGGGTAGGGAGGGCAGGATTGGCAGGGTGGGGAGGGCAGGATTGGCAGGTTGGGGAGGCAGGATTGGCAGGTTGGGGAGGGCGGGATTGGCAGGGTGGGGAGGGCGGGATTGGCAGGGTGGGGAGGGCGGGATTGGCAGGGTGGGGAGGGCAGGATTGGCATGGTGGGGAGGGCAGGATTGGCAGGGTGGGAGGGCGGGATTGGTAGGGTGGGGAGGGCAGGATTGGCAGGGTGGGGAGGGCAGGATTGGTAGGGGGGAGGGCAGGATTGACAGGGTGGGGAGGGCGGGATTGGCAGGGTGGGGAGGGCAGGATTGGCAGGGTGGGGAGGGCGGGATTGGTAGGGTGGGGAGGGCGGGATTGGCGGGGTGGGGAGGGCGGGATTGGCACGGTGGGGAGGGCAGGATTGGCAGGGTGAGGAGGGCGGGATTGGCAGGTAGGGAGGGCGGGATTGGTAGGGTGGGGAGGGCGGGATTGGCAGGGTAGGGAGGGCGGATTGGCAGGGTGGGGAGGGGGGGATTGGTAGGGTGGGAGGGCGGGATTGGCAGGGTGGGGAGGGCGGGGGATTGGCAGGGTGGGGAGGGCGGGATTGGCAGGGTGGGGAGGGCAGGATTGGCAGGGTAGGGAGGGCGGGATTGGTAGGGTGGGGAGGGCGGGATTGGTAGGGTGGGGAGGGCGGGATTGGCAGGGTGAGGAGGGCGGGATTGGCAAGGTAGGGAGGGCTGGATTGGAAGGATAGGGAGGGCGGGATTGGCAGAGTGGGGAGGGCAAGATTGGCAGGGTAGGGAGGGCGGGCTGGAAGGGTAGGGAGGGCGGGTGGCAGGGTGGGGAAGGTGGGATTGGCAGGGAGGGGAGGGCAGGATTGGAAGGGTAGGGAGGGCGGGTGTCAGGGTGGGGAGGGAAAGATTGGAAGGGTAGGGAGGGCGGGATTGGAAGGGTGGGGAGGGCGGGATTGGCAGGGTGGGAGGCAGGGTATAAAAGGGCGGCCACAATAAATCTTGTTCCCTGCCTGGGCGTCGGACACTAAAAAGGGATGGGGAAGAGGAGAACCGAGGGGAGTACCAGCCACTAACCCAACCCGAAAATCTCCCCTCGTATGGATGCGCTTCTATCCCACTATCCTTTCCCCTCTCCCTTTCCTTCCCCTTTTTTCCATTTTTTTTGATGGATAGTCAGGGAAGAGAAGATAGAGTGTTTGGGATGGAAATTACATATATATTACTGTATATTTTGTGTATATTTTTATGTTTCATTCTCAATTTATTTCAACTTAAGCTTCCGTAATTGAACGCATAAACAATAACGGTAATATTCGCGTAACATTATCAAAATTCAGCTCAATATATTAACGCTAGTATGAAACCACGAATCTTGGTTTGTCACTGAAGATAATGCTAATATACTTACTATGTTAATATATTACTATGTTAATTTTCCTTACTAGTTTCGTTTCGTTTACTAATAAGGTACTCGTTTCTCAGCCCGTGTCTCCTTCATCACCTCTTCATTATCATCATTGTTATCATAGTAAGCATTGTTAGTATTATCCTCAGTAACAACCCAAGATTCGTGGATTAATACTAGAGTTAATATATTGAGCTGAATTTGGGTATTGGGTAGCCTGTGTCTCCTTCATAACAACTTTTTCATACCTGTCAATATGTCTTCACAATGATAATAATGATAATGATGATAGTCAACACTCATCCGCCAGAAGGATGAAGACTAAAGGTTGAAGCTTGGGTCCCATAATAATGATAATAATGATAATAATGATAATAATAATGATGGTAAACACTCACCCGCCAGAAGGATGAAGACTAAAGGCTGAAGCTTGGGTCCCATTTGGCCTCGGGAAGACACCTCAGATCCTCGCCTGCTGCCTGACACACAGCAGCGCCTCCTTCTGCGTCCTTTCTGCGTCCCTTCTGCGTCCCCTTCTGCGTCCCTTCTGCGTCCCTTCTGCGTCCCTTCTGCGTCCCCTTCTGCGTCCCTTCTGCGTTCCTTCTGCGTCTCTTCCTCCCTGCCGCACGCCAACCCGGGAAGCACAACGCCGTACCCAAGCCTGCACGCGTAAGGCTCCGTCACATCTCCGGGCGGCGCGTCGAGGAGGATTGGCGCCCTATAAGATGCATATTCCGGCCGTCATGTTGTGTTTGCGGGGCAGTCACGGGGCGGGTGTGGGGCCGGGCTATCACGGGGCGGTGTGGGGGCGGGGCATCCTGGGCTCACTTCTGTAACAATGGGAGGATAGATTGGGTTAACGAGGACGCGACAAGGCTAAATGTACTGCTTGTCTTGTATCTTTAATGATGTTATGATGTTATATGTACAATCAGTATTCGAGAGTGTTCTGGTTGGCCATGTTAGACGGGCTAGGTACTTTATCTTAGAGTATGATACAGTACAGTACAAACAACTATGAGAAAAAGATAAATGGAAAGGAAACGAATAATAGTAAAGACAAATCGAAAGAGTTGAGAGGAAAGAGTTGAGAGGAAGAGTTGAGAGGAAAGAGAACAGTGAAAAAACTTGAATAATGCGACTTAGAGTGAAAAGAGTGAACGTATTTGAAGAAAAATATCTGTTTGGACAGACAGGGAAGCTTGTAATTTAATTTAGGTGATCGAATTAAAAACTGCAGCTGCGTTTGACTTAAGAGAGAAGCTTTATCTCTATGAATGTAACGCTATAAATAAATGAATGAATAAATTAAAGATATTATTAAAATATGGTATTAAATATAAAATTAAGTAATAAATAAAATAGATAAATAAACACAAAGTAATAGTAGTAAAATTAATAGTAACAATAATAAATTAAGTAAATAAAAGAACAGACACACAAGCTGGCTATACTCTGCCATACTCGTACCCTGAGGCAATATTATGGAAAGTAAAACCAAAATTTTTATATTCAGATTGAAAAACCTCGTCTCAGCTGTACCAAACGACAAACCTTAAGGGGACACGGCTTGAAAAATGCAATGAAAGTGGACGTATGAGTACCTAGCCTTGCCATCCCCCTGAGGAATAGCCGGACCGGGGCTTTAGTGGCTAGACGGTGGTGGAATAGCCTCGGGGGGGGGGGGGGGGGGGGTTACATCACGAAACCTTCAGGAGGAATGTCAAGGAAAGGAAGGGTAGCCATTATGTTTCTTTCCTGTCACGTACCACCTATCTCTCCCTGAGGCGGCAGACCATAAGACCCAAGACCCATTGCCTGCAGAGGTCAAGGCAGGGCAAGGAGGGAGGGAAGGAAGGAAGGAAGGAAGGAAGGAGGGAAGGAAGGAAGGAAGAAGGGAGGGAGGGAGGGAGGGAAGGAAGGAAGGAAGGAAGGAAGGAAGGAAGGAGGGAAGGAAGGAAGAAGGGAGGGAGGGAAGGAAGGAAGAAAGGAAGGAAGGAAGAAGGGAAGAAAGGATTGCATGGGAAAGGCAAGGCAAGGAGGGAGGAAAGGAGGGAGGGAAGAAAGGAAGGATGGAAGGAAGGAAGGAGGGAAGAAAGGATTGCATGGGAAAGGCAAGAGAGGGAAGGAAGGACGGAGGGAAGGAAGGAAGAAAGGATTGCATGGGAAAGAATGTAAAGTAAAGAGGCCGAGGATGGAGGATGGAAGGGGAAGGAAAGGAAGGAAAGGAAAACAAGGAGGAAAGGAGGAAAGAGGAAGTGGATATAGCGTGTGTGTGTGTGTGTGTGTGTGTGTGTGTGTGTGTGTGTATTTGTGTGTGTCTCTTAATACATACTACATTAATATACAGATAATGATAGTGACAATGACGATATCTACAATGACAAACAACAATGACAAGAATGATTTGCTTTGGAAGAAAATTTAAAGAAACTAGATAAAAAATAAGTTGCCCAAATGAAAAAGTATAAAGAGTATATATATAAGAAGTATATAATGTAGTAGACGTATATAGAAGTAAGAGTAGGAATAAAAGAGAAAGTCTAAATAAAAGAGAGCAAACTTTCGGCAATTAAAGCAACACGACAGAGCCATTAGGACGACACTGCAGACCGGCGTTCAGACAGTGGCTCAATAATAGCCGGGGCGTGACAGAAAAAAATACATATGACAAAAAAATAATTCATGAGTCCCGGAACAGAATGAGACAAAAAATTTTTTAAATGAAAATGAAGTGATCAAAGATACGCCTTGATTACCACACACACACACACACACACACACCACACACACCACACACACAAACAAAACACACACACACACACACACACACACACACACACATATACACACACACACACACACACACACCACACACACACACACACGCCTCGCCCTGTTATCGGTTCATTACACGAGAAAGTTAGCTATAATTACCCTGCCTCCACGTACACACACACACACGTACACACACACACACACACACACACACACACACACACACGTACACACACACACACACACACACACACAACACACACACACACATACACACACACACGTACACACGCACATACACACACACACACACGTACACACACACACACCACATACACACACACACACACGTACACACACACACACACACACACACACACACACACACGTACACACGCACATACATACACAAAACACACGTAACACACACACACACATACACACACACACACGTACACACACACACACACACCCACACACACAACACGCACACACCCACACCCACACACACACACACACACACACACACACACACACACACACACACACACACATACACACACACACCACACACACACACGTACACACGCACACACACACCACACACAAAGGAGCACGGAAATTACTTTTTTTGTTTGTTTGTTGTTTTAAAAAAGAATTTCAGGTTTTATTTCTTTTTATATATTTCGTTTTTTTCTTCTTTATACGTCCACAGTTTTCCACGCTAAGTTGTTGTTTATGTCTTTATTTTTCTTAAAAGACCGTGTTTGTTCAGACCACACACACACACACACACACACAACACACACCACACACACACACACACACACACACACACGCACACACACAAACACTTACTCAATACACACCAAGCAGAACAAAGAGAGAGAAAAAAATTAATCCTGTCAGCGAGTTTGTTATAAAAAATATGAAAAAAATACCAAAACGTGGTTGGAATAAGTTAAAACGACAATGGAAGCGAAAAAGCGAAAAAATGAAAGAAATATACGAGTGGCTGTAAATCGAACCTTAAAAAAAAAACGGGAAAAATGGGAAATATCGAAAAATACGAGAAGGTAAAAAATATTGTACGAAACGCAAACCAAAAATCTTGCAAAAAGGACGAAATTAAAAACCCACTAAAAGTCAGTTTATGTATAGAATAGTATAGTAATATGTAAAAAAAATGGTAGGGTGTTAATTTAGTTCAGGAGGTGTCTTGTTACTCCTCTCTTGAAGTAATTTAAATCGTAGGAAGGTGGACAAATAGAGTTGACCAGTGCAAGGGATGGAAGAGTTAAAACAAATATATGTACGC
>JACEEZ010020359.1:27500-30000 GCA_016584305.1 Chionoecetes opilio | reverse complement strand
AGAGAGAGAGAGAGAGAGAGAAGAGAAAAAAGAGAGAGAGAGAGAGAGAGAGAGAGAGAGAGAGAGAGAGAGAGAGAGAGAGAGAGAGAGAGAGAGAGAGAGAGAGAGAGAGAGAGAGAGAGAGAGAGAGAGAGAGAGAGAGAGAGAGAGAGAAGAGAGAGAGAGAGAGAGAGAGAGAGAGAGAGAGAGAGATTGAACACTTACTGCTTTAACTGATCTCCTTTTAGCTCATCTGTGTGCTTAATAACTGTTTAAATAGAAAGGAGAGAGAGAGAGAGAGAGAGAGAGAGAGAGAGAGAGAGAGAGAGAGAGAGAGAGAGAGAGAGAGAGAGAGAGAGAGAGAGAGAGAGAGAGAGAGAGAGCTGAGCCTGTCCCCTTTCTCGCTCCATTTGGCCAGTCAGCAATGTTTGCCTTACGCCATTTCCATTTGATATACTTTCCTAGTCGTTTTCGTCGCCTGGGTATACGAATGGTCGTTGTCTCGGTTTACGAATGTCTCTAGAGTGGCCCAGTGAAATGTTTGTCTATATTTTTTTCATATATTTTTTTTCTCCTCTCTGAGTGTAAAGATATTTCGTTTTTTTTTTCCTGCGTGTATTTTTTTCCCTCCTGGTCCATTCTCCCTTTTGTTTGTTCTGTTTATTTATTTTACCTTCGCATCTCCTTGGGCTGTGGGAAAGGTTAAGAGGTTGTACTCTTTGTACTTGTGCGTGTGTGTGTGTGTGTGTATGTCATTCACCCATGGTCTTGTTCACGTGAGTCAGAATCACGATCGCCAGTTTTACCCTCCTGGAGCGATCTTGGAGCTCATTATTACCGATCTTAGGGTAATGCTGGGACCTCACTCACCACACACACACATCTCCTTGCTCAAGGGGGATAGAAATCGCCCAAATTTTTCAGTGGAAAAATCCCCGGGAATCAGGGATCGTAGGTGTGAGTGTGTGTGTGTGTGTGTGTGTGTGTGTGTGTGTGTGTGTGTGTGTGTGTGTGTGTGTGTGTGTGTGTGTGTGTGTGTGTATGTGTGTGTGTGTATTCATCTAGTTGTATTCATCTAGTTGTATTTTACAGGGCCTGAGCAACGCTCGTATGGCCCTGTCTCCATATCAACATTTATTTTATCATTCATCCTCAGTGTTTAGTGTTGGCCGAAGCCACCACCCCGGGAGGGGGGTCACAAACCCCCGGCTAACACCTGGTACCCATTCACTGCTGGGTGGACAGGGGCTCGGGTTTTAAGAAGACCACCCGTCTGTCTTCGCTCCGCCCGGGGATCGAACCCGGACTTCTCGGTTGTGAGCCGAGCGTGCTAACCCTTACACTACGGAGTCCCCCTGTGTGTGTGTGTGTGTGTGTGTGTGTGTGTGTGTGTGTGTGTTGTGTGTGTGTGTGTGTGTGTGTGTGTGTGTGTGTGTGTGTGTGTGTGTGTATGGTGTGTGTGTGTGTGTGTGTCTACGAAAGATTGCAGAAACGGATATGAAAATGTGTATTAATTTAGATAAACACACACACACACATTTAAAGAATATCACGAGTATAGCTCAGGCCCTGTATGCTACAACTAGACACACACACACACACACACACACACACACACACACACACACACACACACACACACACACACACACACACACACAACACACACACACACCAAGTCATTATACTCATCGTCCCTTCCTTGGATCAGACTCTTCAGGTAATGACATACACATTTTCCTCCCTCCTACAGAAGCCTCTCAAAAGGACACAATTAATCCTTCCCTCCTACGCATATGGCATGGAGGGAGGGAAGGAGGAAGGGAAGGTGGCACATGTTAATTACCTTCCCCAGTGGTTCAAGTGCCTGGGTTCGATTCCCCTCCTCCTCCTTAGAGTGTGGAAAGTTAGCTGAATGTAGGGTTATTGCAGAGGTCCTTAACGTAATTTTCATTTTTACTTCTCTCTCTCTCTCTCTCTCTCTCTCTCTCTCTCTCTCTCTCTCTCTCTCTCTCTCTCTCTCTCTCTCTCTCTCTCTCTCTCTCTCCTCTCTCTCTCTCTCTCTCTCTCTCTCTCTCTCTCTCTCTCTCTCTCTCTCTCTCTCTCTCTCTCTCTCTCTCTCTCTCTCTCTCTCTCTCTCTACAACACCCATATTTATACTCATACACCCTATCTCTATACCATACCCTATGTTACTGAGACGCGGTATATCCTCACATTTATCTGAACCATTTGTATGATATCCAGCCGTTTACTCAGACTCCCCAAGGTTCTCTTAACATTTTCCCCTCCGCTTTCCACCACCTCTTCTTCACCTCTTCTTCACGTCTTCTATAACAAATGAAGACAGACCGAGACCCTTAAACCTATTGGAGAATGTCTATCACGCTAACCTCAGCAAGTAAGGGAAATACAACCCCCTCTCTCTCTCTCTCTCTTCTCTCCTCTCCTCTCTCTCTCTCTCTCTCTCTCTCTCTCTCTCTCTCTCTCTCTCTCCTCTCTCTCTCTCTCTCTCTCTCTC
>JACEEZ010020359.1:12500-20000 GCA_016584305.1 Chionoecetes opilio | reverse complement strand
GAAGAGGAGGAGAGAGAGAAGAGAGAGAGAGAGATTTTATGTAACGTGAGACAACATTATTTTTTGCTAGGATTATAACCTTAGCGTGAGAGGAATACTTTTAGAGGAGGAGGAAGAGGAGTAGAAAAGAAGAAGAAAAAAAGGAGGAAGAGGAGGAGAAAAGAAGGAAAGAGGAAGAGAAAAAGGAGGAGGAGGAGGAGGAGAAAAGTAGGAGAAGAGAAAGAGAAGGCGAAGGACATAAGACTTTCTGACTGGCATAATATTCCTCGCCAGAAATCTCGGTCGTTCCTTTAAGACTCCGGATTTATTGGTAGGATCCAGTTTTCCTCGCTCGGTCAAAGTTCCATCTGACTTGTATCATTTTTCTGGTCTATTTCGACCTTTTTTTGTACCCTGGCATTTCCCTTCTCATTTTCCTCTTATCCTCCTACTCTTTGCCTTTCCTCTATCCCCTTCTCCTTTTCCTCTATTTCCTCCTCCTTTTCCTCTATTCCCTTCTCCTTTCCTCTATTCCCTTCTCCTTTCCTCTATTCCCTTCTCTTTTCCTCTATTTCCTTCTCTTTTCCTCTGCTCCCTTCTCCCTTTCCTCTATTTCCTCCTCCTTTTCCTCTATTCCCTTCTCCTTTTCCTCTATTCCCTTCTCCTTTTCCTCTATTCCCTTCTCCTTTTCTCTATTCCCTTCTCCTTTTCCTCTATTCCCTTCTCCTTTTCCTCTATTCCTTTCTCCTTTTCCTCTATTCCCTTCTCCTTTTCCTCTATTCCCTTCTCCTTTTCCTCTTACTCTATCATAGTCTCTAACTCCTTTTCTTCCTTATTCTGGTGTTAAAATAATAATAATAATGATGATGACACACAATCTATTGGTTATCTATCAAAAAGTCAATATTATCTGTCGTGATTTCCTAATTTGAGTAACTTTTTCCACCTGTTTGTAAATAAATCATTATCTCTTTTTTTTGTATTTCTGTCTAGACTCGTTCCGGTAAAGGGGGTGAAAATTATTGGTTATTTATCAAATAATCAATATTATCTGCAGTGATTTCCTGGTTTCCTGGTGTCCCTTTTTCCATCTGTTTGTAAATAATTATCTTTTCCTTCTTTGTATTTCTGTCTAGACTCATTCAGGTGAAAGGGTGACATTTATTAGATATTTATCATATAATCAATATTATCAGCAGTGGTTTCCTGGTTTGTGTCACTTATTCCACCTGTGTGTAAATCAATTTTCTTTCTTCCTTTGTATTCCTGTCTAGACTCGTTCAGGTAAAAGAGGTGAGCGAGCGTTTTTGTTAAGCCGCGGTATC
The DNA here is from genome assembly GCA_016584305.1 of Chionoecetes opilio. NCBI lineage: Eukaryota > Metazoa > Arthropoda > Malacostraca > Decapoda > Majidae > Chionoecetes > Chionoecetes opilio. The sequence continues at coordinate 18,696 of JACEEZ010020359.1, read as the reverse complement.
AAGCGACTCTCAGGCATCCAACCTTTTATCACTCCATCAAACTTTTCTTAACTTTATTCGCTATTCAGTGTTTCTTTTTTTATACCAATTCTTTACCAACAGGATTTATATCGTCCTGATGTATAATTTTATTTGCGTTCGTGATTGGGTATTCACTGTCATATTTTTCAGTTGTTTTATTAATCGTGTTTTCAAAAGGTTATTCTTGCGGACTTAGACAGCCTTAGAGTTTATTTTTTATCGTTTAATACTGGTTAGTTTTATTTTGTATCGTCCTGATGCATACGTTTATTTTCGTTCTTGATTGGGTGTTGAATGTCTTGTTTTGAAGTTTTTTTTTTTCTCTCTCATGTTTTTAAAAGTTTAATCTTATGTAGTACTTAGGCAGCCTTACAGTTTGGTTTTTTATCATTTAATCATGGTTAGTCTTTTTTATTCTCCCTTCAAAAGACGGTCTGTAATGGCGCGTTTGCCCTTGCGTTACGTGTATGGGATGGGGATAAGAGGAGAGAGAAAGAGGGAGAAGAGAGGAAGAGAGGAGAGAGAGAGAGGAGATGAGAGGAGAGGGAGAGGAGGGAGAGAGAGGAGAGAGAGAGGAGAGAGAGGAGAGGAGGAGAGGAGAGAGAGGAGAGGAGGAAGAGAGAGGAAGGAGAGAGAGAGAGAGGAGAGAGAGGAGAGCTACGTTGTGTAAGTGTGACGTGAAGTTCCATGCAAGGTAACGTAACATGGCGTCACCGGTCACAGGGCCTTCCTATACCGTCACACGACCTGTTCTGGACTTGTTTGATTCCTCTTTTTCTCTTGTTTTCTCATGAACGCAAACTCATAATTTCCTTTTATTTTCATGCTCTAACATTCACCATATTTTTGCAGTGTGTGACTTCCTCTCTCTCTCTCTCTCTCTCTCTCTCTCTCTCTCTCTCTCTCTCTCTCTCTCTCTCTCTCTCTCTCGGGTTTATGAGGTGCGGGGCTCGAACCCTGATCACTCCCATCTCGCTGATACCTCTCGCCCATTACACACTCAGCCACACACTACCCACGAAGACAAAGCGAGAAAGGACTGACTGGCGTACTGGTAAGGCTCCCTCAATTTAAACACCGGTACTCTTGTTCGAATCCCCTGTAAGTGAAACCATTGTTCTTTTGCACAAAAAATAAATTGGTCAGTTTTTTTCAGGAAGCTGCGATAAATATTTTTTTTTACGAGCTTGTTTTTTTTGCTATAGTGCCTCTAAAAATCCCGTGTTTACTAAGTGCATAATAGTTCTGACAATCTTTATTCTCTTAATACCTCGACCAGTACGAGAAAAAAATCACTTTTTTACTAATATGTATAATAATTCTGACCATTTTCATCATCCATTTTTTTTACACCTCAAAAAATACCCAAAATAATCCCGTGTTTACAAATAGCATAATAGTTGATCACTTCGGTCCATTTATACCTGGAAAAATACAAAAAAATAATGTGTTTACTAATACCATAACAATTCTGACCATGCTCGTTCCCTTAATACCTCGAGAAACACGAAAAAAAATCATGTGTTTACTAATAGCATAGCAGTTCTGTCTATCTTTATTCCCTTTATACCTCGAGAAACACGAAAAAAAATCCCATGTTTACTAATATCATAGAAATTCTGACCATACTTGTTCCTTTAATACCTCGAAAAATCAATAAAAAGAATCACGTTTTAACTAATATCACAACAGTTCTCACTATCTTTATCCCTTTACTACCTCGAGAAATACAAAATAAATCCCGTGTTTACTAATAGCATAGCAGTTCTGTCTATCTGTGCGCCCCTAAAAGACAAAAAGAAGCACGGCAGAAACCACTATGTAATGCTTCACCCCGGTGCTGCATGGACCCACGTGTGCCCCATTAGCAGTATATTTCCTCAGCGGGGTTTTGCGTCGTGGGAAGCCGCGGCGTGTGACATGAGGCTGGCAGTCGCGTCCCCCTGTATGTATTACGGCCCAGGGCATGTCAGGGAGCGGCAAGTATGACAGACGTGACATATGGTATGAATAAACAGGCGGAAGGGTGTTGGGGGGAGTGAGAGGGTTGTGAAAGAGTGTGAGTGACGGAGGAAAGAAGGAGTGTGAGTGACGGAGAAGAAGTGATGAAGGGAGGAAGAGGTGGAGGGTGTGAGTGAAGGAGGAGGAAGGGAAGTGAAGAAGAGAAGGAACAGGAGATGGAAGTGAAGGTTGTGAGTGAAGGAGGAGGAAGAGAAGTGATGAAGTGATGAAGGGAGGAAGAACAGGTGCAAGTGAAGGGTGAGTGAAGGTAAGTACAGTCATATCAGGAGTCAGGTGTGTGTGTCACTTCACTTTGCTTCACTTTGCCAACTTTTAGCCTTTGAGGGGTCACGGGACGGAAGGAAGGAAAAGGAGGAGGAAAGAGGGAGAGGAGGAGGAAAGAGGAGGAGGAGGAGAGAGGGAGAGGAGGAAAAAAGAGGGAGAGGAGGTGTAAAGAGGGGGGAGGAGGAGGAGGAGAGAGGGAGAGGAGGAAAAAAGAGGGAGAGGAGGAGGAAAAAGGGGAAAGGAGGAAAGAGGGAGAGGAGGAGGAAAGAGGGAGAGGAGGAGGACAGAGGGAGAGTAGGAGGACAATAGGTCTGTTTCCCAATACTCCTGTGACAGCCAGATGGTTCACAGATGCCTTGACAACCTTTAGCAGAAAATAACTCCAAAGTTGAGCAAGAATTGGCAACTTGTAAGGCATTTCAAGACTTACAGGAAGGTGAAAAAGGTTCTTGAAAAATGTTAAAGGAATACATTACCTTGCTAGAACTAAGCGATTTTCTGCGTTGATGAAGTTATATTGACCAGAATGACTTATTGACTAACAACAACACTTAACTTACTTACTAACAAGGTATATTTTTTGTCGTATCTTTTTTCTATAAGTGTACTATATATTGTGGCAGAGAGCGATCGAAAACGACGGAAAAGAACGAAATAAAAGTGAAAATGGTTGTAAGGAAGACGTGTTAACGATGATACTCTTACAGGTGAATCGCGGAGAGAGGAAGGAGGAGAGGGAAGAGAGATAACAGGCTGGGCTAAGGCGTGACGGAGAGAGAGAGAGAGAGAGAGAGAGAGAGAGAGAGAGAGAGAGAGAGAGAGAGAGAGAGAGAGAGAGAGAGAGAGAAAGGAGAATGGCAGGAAGAGAAGATAAATAAAATCAATATGCATTTTTTTTCTTGCATTATTTTTTTATTCCATTTTATTTCAATCGCGGTTTATCTTCCCTCCTCTCATTCTTGACACACACACACACACACACACACACACACACACACACACACACACACACACACACACACACGATGGTCAAGTGGATAGAGCGTTGGTCTGCCATTCTGTGGTTAGCCAGTTCGAATCCTCGCTAGAGCTCCCGGGGATTTTTCACTGACAAATTCCGGCGGTTACTGTTCCCCTTGAGCAAGAGGATGGAGGTGTATGGCTTGTGAGGTCCCAGCATTACCCAAAGATCGGTAATAATGAGCTTCAAGCCCAATCCGGGAGAGTGAAACTGGCGATCGCGAGTCCGGCTCACGTGGACAAAACCAAGGGTGAATGACACATAAACACACACACACACACACACACACACACACACACACACACACACACACACACACAGATGGCAACACTCATTATCACGGCACCCGAAACGTAACGTAATTATAACGTAAAATAACGAAACTCCCCCCAACGTAATGATGAGAGCAGCTCGTTGCCGTCGCCCCACCAATGCCGCGTCACCACCACTCCGACAGCGAGGCTACAACGCACTAATGCACGCGATGGCATATTACCCCCAAGCTGTTTACGTTAACGACGAATATAATGGTCCCCCTCCCCCAAATGCCTCCCTCCCTTTCCACGTTTTCTATTACGAATTAATGAAGCGGTAACAGTTTTGCTTTGTTATGTCAATTGCTAATTAAAGTATGTGTATGGTGATTCCACTTGAAAACGACCACTTGCCTTCACTGCTCTATTAGCGAATGAGGGAAAAATATGTATGGGGCGGCTGTGTGTGTGTGTGTGTGTGTGTGTGTGTGTGTGTGTGTGTGTGTGTGTGTGTGTGTGTGAGAGAGAGAGAGAAAGAGAGAGAGAGAGGGGAGAGAGGATGAGAGAGAGAGAGAGGAGAGAGAGAGAGAGGAGAGAGAGAGAGAGAGAGAGAGAGAGAGAGAGAGAGAGAAAGAAAGAAAAAACCCAGACATAGACAGAGAGGCTGACAGACACATAAATGTTAAATAAGTCCAATAATTGCAAAGAATAAACAAAGGAACACACACACACACACACACACACACACACACACACACACACACACACACGTACACACACACACACACACACACACACACACACACACACACACACACACACACACACCACAGATAGATAGATAGATAGATAGATAATTTATTGACCACAGTGTACATAAATCTTAACATTAACACATAATCTTATAACAATACATACTGTTAGTACTAATATAAACAACACAAATAATGCAATCTGCAGTCCACATAATTATATTAAAACAAAAACAACATCAATTGTCGGTGCACGAACAATACACACACACACACACACACACACACACACACACACACACACACACACACACACACACACACACACACACACACACACACACACACACACACACACACACACACACACACACACACACACACACACACACACACACACACACACACGTACGTAAGTGTTTTGTGCTGTTCTAGAGTCTAGACCATTGCGTGGACACATAATGGAGCACATTGTGAACTAATTATTTAATATTGCAACAACACAACCCGGAACTTCGCGTTTCATCTTCTCTTTGTTGCATCATTAATCCATCACCAACAGTCTGTTATTAAATATTACAATTTCTTTACAATCTTCAAAAGGCTTTTTATCGTGCGGGGTAAAATAATTTAATATTTTTCTTTCATGGCCAAGTGTTTTTTTCTTTCACATATACACATCAATACGTTATAACATATTTATTACATTGCTGTTGGAATGAATTTAATTACTGCATTGCTTCAGGTTCTTGCACAGTATGTATGTTTTTTGCCTTGCGCTACAATCATGCCCTGATCTCTCCGGTGATTCACATACTTTTATAACAAGCCTTCATTACTACAATAACCAGGCAAAAAACCTACATACAGTGCGAGAACCTGAAGCAATGCAGTAATTAAATCCATTCCAACAGCAATGTAATAAATATGTTATAATGTATTGATGTGAATGTGTATATGTGAAAGAAAAAAAACTTGGCCATGAAATAAAAACATTGCGTTATTTTACCCCGCACGATAAAAAAGCCTTCTGGAGATTGTAAAGAAATTGTAGTATTTAATAACAGACATATACACCTTTTCCGCGACATACAGTAAGCCGTCGTCACAGGTGTGTGTATGTATGTATGTATGCTACCGGTAAGTCGAAGTTCTTCATTTGATATAGATACTAGAATAATATATTAAAGGAGTGTGTGTGTGTGTGTGTGTGTGTGTGTGTGTGTTTGCGCGCGTGTGTGTGTGTGTGTGTGTGTGTGTGTGTGTGTGTGTGTGTGTGTGTGTGTGTGTGATCGTTTCTGATACTGAGACTAATACTTATATCATTATCATTATCACTAGTATCATCATTATCATTATCACCATTAGTAGTAGTAGTAGTAATAATTGTATTAATTAACAGTAGCACTACTATTACTACTATTTTAACTACTACTGGTACCTTATCACTATTACTACTATTTTAACTACTACTGGTACCTTATCACTATTACTACTATTTTAACTACTACTGGTACCTTATCACTATTACTACTATTTTAACTACTACTGGTACCTTATCACTATTACTACTATTAATGATGTTGCTTTTACTATCACTTATTGTCATCACTATCCTGCTTTTGACATCCTTGAACAACGACATAAAAAAACGAGATTCAATATTAAAAACACAAAAAACACCCACGATCTGCCCTTTATCAGCATCAATAATATAAGCTCACCTTCATACTAACCTTCCAATGCCTTCAAAACAACATAAAGGTCACTAAGTTTTCTATTTTCACGTTAAGGTCTGATTTCCTGCATAGGACATGTTATAGAACCGTCTCTTTACTGTCTGTTGTGAGTCACGTCAGTTG
>JACEEZ010020359.1:5000-7500 GCA_016584305.1 Chionoecetes opilio | reverse complement strand
ACTCTCTCTCTCTCTCTCTCTCTCTCTCTCTCTCTCTCTCTCTCTCTCTCTCTTTTCTCTCTCTCTCTCTCTCTCTCTCTCTCTCTCTCTCTCTCTCTCTTCTCTCTCTCTCTCTCTCTCTCTCTCTCGCTCGCTCTCTCTCTCTCTCTCTCTCTCTCTTTTTTTTGTATCATCAAACAGGTGCTGATGGAGTCTTTAAAGTCTAATTAAAACAAAGGTGTGAATTTTAAGCATCATCATCATCATCATCATCATCATCTTTTTGTTTAACCCCTTCACGCCCAGATCTTTCCTTTGCTATAAAAAAATTCATGTTGTCGAGCCATAAAATGACGAAAATAACTTAATATACCAAATTAGTTAGTGGACAAGGATACTAAACAGGTCATATCTATAAAATATTGCTTAAGTCACTAAAAATCGTCTAATGGTTGCCAAATTCCAGTAGAAATTACGTTCTGGGCCTCAAGGGGTTAACGTCAGATTTTCCTATAATGTCTTATGAGGTTAGACGGTCGATGATACGCTTCCAATTCTAATGTCGGCCGGCGTTCATCATTTATATTTACTGCATGAGTTTTACGACCTTTCTGACAGGCAACTCCAGTTTTCGGCACCACTTTAACTCTACCTTTGTGCACAGCTATTATGCAAGCCACTCCACATGTTTTCTGCAAGTGCCACTACATACTGCAAATATTCCATAATTGAACAGGTAATAAAGGAATTCTGGGATTATACTTCGGACAAAGGTATGAATTTTAAACAACATCCTGAGTTTTTACCTTTGTGTTTATATCCTATGTTTTTAACGAAGCAAAATTTCCACTCTATCTCAAGGTCTTATGCTTAAAATTATGCCTAAGTTTACCTGATAATATGGTTAACTATGATAAAATACAGCTGAAATTTAAAAGAAGCGTAGTATTCCCTTCTCCTGGCATCAAATATCAGTTAGTAAGCAGCAAGTGGGCACGATTTTTTGCCTCATTAAAAAAACTAGAGTACAGGTAAACGCGGGCCACTTAATGCTACACAAGTGCTCTTAATGAAACCCCTGCTTAAGAAATTCCGATAATGTGCAATATTTACGTTAACGAGGCTGTGGGTTACTTACTGGGTCAAATATTCGGTAATTATATATACCGGATTATTGGGTATCGCTTTAGCTACTTCAGTATTCACCAAACCTCTTTTTATTACCACACTAAGCATCAGTATTTATTTAGCACAATGACCTATGAAATGTACTAGCTATCAGTCTGTTAGTTATAGTTTTAGTTGTAAATTTAGTATGTCAGTTTAGTTTATCATTTAGTTAATTCTTACTTTTTTTTATAGTTATTTTAGTTTTCCCTCATATCATTATTCTTAGTTTATCAAGTTTAGTCTGTTTTAGTTATATAGTCAGTTATCTAGTCTAGTTTAGTTATATACGCCTGGACTGTTGATAAAAATGAAACCCTCTTATCAAATGTCCTATCATAAACCCTCTTATCAAATGTCCTATCACAAACCCTCTTATCAAATGTCCTATTATAAACCCTCTTATCAAATGTCCTATCATAAACCCTCTTATCAAATGTCCTATCATAAACCCTCTTATCAAATGTCCTATCATAAACCCTCTTATCAAATGTCCTATCATAAACCCTCTTATAAATGTCCTATCATAAACCCTCTTATCAAATGTCCTATCATAAACCCTCTTATCAAATGTACTATCATAAACCCTCTTATAAATGTCCTATCATAAACCCTCTTATCAAATGTCCTATCATAAACCCTCTTATCAAATGTCCTATCATAAACCCTCTTATCAAATGTCCTATCATAAACCCTCTTATAAATGTACTATCATAAACCCTCTTATCAAATGTACTATCATAAACCCTCTTATCAAATGTCCTATCATAAACCCTCTTATAAATGTACTATCATAAACCCTCTTATCAAATGTACTATCATAAACCCTCTTATAAATGTCCTATCATAAACCCTCTTATAAATGTCCTATCATAAACCCTCTTATAAATGTACTACTGCCTTGTCTCACTCATTATCCTTAGGGCCTTTTCCCCTTCATCATTTCCTATGGCGGTACAAATAATGAAACGAAAAATAGTAGCAGCTGGTTTTGCTACTGTTATTATTAATATTATCTTGAATATTACCATTATTATCGTCATGATTATTATTATTACTGTGACTACTACTGCTCCTATTATACGATTACTATTACTACTACTACTACTACTACTGCAACTACTACTACTACTACTACTACTACTACTACTTCTACTGCAACAGAAAAAAACGCGATATAATTGCAATTTTACCTACTGAAGAAGCAGAGAGAGAGAGAGAGTGGAGAGAGAGAGAGAGAGAGAGAGAGAGAGAGAGAGAGGGAGAGAGAGAGAGAGAGAAGAGAGAGAGAGAGAGAGAGAGAGGAGAGAGAGAGAGAGAGAGAGAGAGAGAGAGAGAGAGAGAGAGAGAGAGA
>JACEEZ010020359.1:0-2500 GCA_016584305.1 Chionoecetes opilio | reverse complement strand
AAAAGTTATCTCTATCAATCCTGTCTTTGTTAATGGGAAGCCGGCAAAAGTTATCCGTATCAATCCTGTCTTTGTTAATGGCAAGCCGGCAAAAGTTATCCCTATCAATCCTGTCTTTGTTAATGGCAAGCCGGAAAGAGTTATCTCTATCAATCCTGTCTTTGTTAATGGCAAGCCGGCAAAAGTTATCCCTATCAATCCTGTCTTTGTTAATGGGAAGCCGGAAAGAGTTATCTCTATCAATCCTGTCTTTGTTAATGGCAAGCCGGCAAGAGTTATCTCTATCAATCCTGTCTTTGTTAATGGCAAGCCGGCAAAAGTTATCCGTATCAATCCTGTCTTTGTTAATGGCAAGCCGGCAAAAGTTATCCGTATCAATCCTGTCTTTGTTAATGGCAAGCCGGCAAAAGTTATCCGTATCAATCCTGTCTTTGTTAATGGCAAGCCGGCAAAAGTTATCCGTATCAATCCTGTCTTTGTTAATGGCAAGCCGGCAAAAGTTATCCGTATCAATTCTGTCTTTGTTACCCATTTGTGCGTTAAAAAGGATACAATGTGAATATGTCCAGTGCTCGATACACAGTTACCGCCAAATGCATTGTTCCTATTGATGCATGTGTAGAAAAAAAAGATAATTGAACGTATATAAAGAAGAAATAAAAGAGGGAAAAATGACTGCCTGACACGCCATATATCGGAAAAAAGGTAAAATATAAATATAATTATAATAAAAAGTAAAATATCAAGGAGAATAAGGTAAAATATCAAGGAGAAAAAGGTAGAATATAAAAGTTTGGTCCGATGGAATGACATGTGAGTCTACCAGGATACAATTTGCTCCCACTTAGCATTCTTCAGCCTTGATAGAACAGACGCACAGTCAGACAGAACACTTGAACACTACGTCATGACAAAATCCAATATACACTCATGATACACTAGTAGTAATATATGACCTTATTATATGACCTATTATGACCTTACGAAATGACTAAATTGAGCTTTACCAATGGCGTTTACCACACTAGTAGGAATATAGGACCTTATTATGAACGATATATGACCTATTATGACCTTACGAAATGACTAAATTGAGCTTAACTATAGTAGCGTTTACCCCTGTTTGAAAATACATGAGCTCTGCTACAATCACGTGTTGGTTATGTGATGTGATGTGATGTGATGTTACCTGATGTGATGGTCCGTGGTAGGGTGTGAGGCGCCCCTTGGATATCACTGCCTCGATGTGACGTAACCCTCGGCCACAGGGGATCCCAGGAGCACGCGATCACTGCTGGCACTTCCCTTCACCACTGTCACTGTCGCTTTGAAGTATCCTTTTTCTCAACTTATTTTCTTTCTCAATAGACTAGTGTGCGCTGGTGTATAACTCACAAGTCTTTTACGTATTTACTTCTTTTTTTCTCTTTTCTGGGACGCGATCACTTCTCTGTTTCTGCTCTGTTTCCGGGGATGAATGAATTAGTTATGGTTCCTCTTTAGTTCCTCTTTAGTTCCTCTTTAGTTCCTCTTAGTTACTCTCACTATTAACTAGAGCGGCATCAGTATCATAGTAGCTGCATCCCGGGCATAACAACACCGTTCAGGCTAATCCATCACACAAGCACAGCCCGGATGGCCACTAGACACCCAATTACACCTTTCACACCCTTACTAATTACACATGACGACTGAGTTTCTTACACCACATTAAGATTCTCACATAAACAAGAATCAGTCACTGGCGAGATATAATTTTCTAACGCACGTGTCCATCTCTGCACAGGTAAGTTATCCAGGTATAGAGCCTTTAAACGGCACACGTAAGGACAGGAGCCATGCGAATCAACCACTGCACGCGCGTGAGTTCCTACCTCTGACCGAGTGAGCGGCAGGCTAGCACGCCAACCTGCCTCGCTCTCAACCTGCCTCGCCCCACCCACCTACCTCCTCCTACCTCCTGCATCCTGTATACCTCCTCCTATTTACCTTTGCCTGGTTGTCGCACCTCACTAACGCACCTGTGATACCTGTGTGTGTCTGTGTGGGTGTGTTACAGGGGTGTGTTAGTGTCTAGGAAGTGTGTGTTGTGAGGGAAGGAGAAGGGAAGATGTTGGCAACTTTTCGTATGAAGGTGCGAGAGAGAAGAGTGCGCGCGCAGAATCACTCTCTCGGTAAGGATATTTCTCTACCAGCGTCCCTTACCTACACTGCCGCCTCTCGCGCTCTCTCTCTCTCTCTCTCTCTCTCTCTCTCATTACTCTCATTCGCTGTCTATTTTGTATCACACTATGCATGCCTGTTATCATGCAATCGGTCGTTTATCTTATATTCTGTTGTCCATGTGAGACTAACAACCCCAGTATTTCATGTTGTAACTTGCAATGTATTTCAATATAACTCTTAACCCCTTAACGCCCAGATCTTTCCTTTGCTATATCAAATCGTGTGTTATTAGCCATAAAACTACGAAAAAGTAACTTAAAATTTAAACCAAATT
>JACEEZ010020358.1:208202-233163 GCA_016584305.1 Chionoecetes opilio | reverse complement strand
TCAGTTATACACAGGTAGCACACGCAACCAGCACACCACGAGTTATACTCAGTGATTATAACTCGCATGTTATGATAACATGCGAGTTAGAGCAATGATGCAACCTACCCTCGATGCACCCTGCCCCGCTCTCCCTACGTGGCGCACCAGAGAGGGGACTGTGGGTGGTTGTGGTGGGGTGGAAGGGGACTGTGTGTGGTTGTAGTGGAATGAACAGTGACTGTAGTGTACGCAGTGTAGCTTTCCGACCGTTTACAAGCGACGGGAAGCTAGCTGTGTACTATGTACTGTGTACTGTGTGTACTGTCTGTACTTTGTAGTGTGTGTGGCTTGTTCATTAAACCAAGAAATGCCTCAGTGTCTTCCTTCGTCTTTGTGTGTTGACCTCGTGATATATCCTACCTCGCCTCACCCTGACACGCCGATCGCCTGAAGAAGGCGCTGTAGGAGTCTCCTGCAGTGGTTATTGTAACGTAACACCTCTTTCTGTACAGCCTTCAGCCTGAACACCTGTGGTGGTGTGGTAAGGTCCAGGAGAGGAATAGAGCGTAACAATAGCAAACATACAAGTTTTGCCGCTCAAGCTAGGAACATCAACACGTAGATTCAGACGGTATGTATGGATGACGAGAATGCGGACAAGATTTTAGATGTCGCTGCAGGATTTAATTATTCATGAGCTCCTACTTCCATATGTAGCTGTATACAACTATACATGCCATCAAAATATCATAACTAGTACGCCTAACTGAAAACAGTATTATTTGCATATGATCTTCATGTTATGAATACTGAATGAGATGAGAATTAATGGAAAACATAAACATTTACGGGGTCATGTCAGATAAGAATGTATACATGCGCCCGCTCTGATTCGCCAGGATCTTGAAGACTCCACCCACACCTGAAAAAGTTAAAGTTTTACTTTTCTGAGAGGTGAAAAGTGACTCAGTCCTACAGTAGTGCAGTCTAAAGAGTAAAAAAAAGTGGGAGGAGCTACAAAGAGTAAATTCTACTCTTTCCCTGCCGCCAGAACATACGCTTCTGATATATAACCTTTCTGGGCTTAGAGCGGCTATCACACGGTGCGTTTCGTCGGACTGTTTCGTCGAACTTGCCATTTGGTTGGACTGTTTGGTCGAACTTCGAGGGTCATTTCACCGAACATGTTCGATGAAATGGTTTTGTGAAATTATACAAAATGTTGCACATTTCGTCGAACATACTCTGCTGTCAAAATAAGTCTATACTTTTTCTGTAAGTTGTAAATAGTGTTAGCAATTATTAAGCATTGAAATGAACACCATCATATAATACGTTACAGTAAAATTAATACATATCAGTCATATTATATATGTGATAGATTTTCAGAAATATGAAGTTGATTTGATGTTTGTGTTTACATTTTGCGGTAAAATGATTACTAGTAGAATTATAGAATATGAGATCTGAGAAGAAAAACGGGGAGAGAATGGAAATGATGCGTGTGGTTTTGACTGAATGGGATGTGAAATGAATGAGGTGGTTGAAAGGACAGGAAGAGAATGGATGTTATTGCAGCTGGGACATGTGTGATGAGACAAGGGGCGGATGATTGAGACTGAAGAGTTTGGAAAGAATGTGGTGTATGGCAAATAGACAATAAAACTGCAGGCTTGTATGTAGTTTTGTTTTCTTCTGTTTCCCTTTTGTGTGTTTTTTTTTATTCTACAGGAGCAGCCGGTTCAAAGGCCTGGCCTATGAAGAAAAGGTCACCTGTAATATCAAAATCAGGTAAAAATGGACAAGGACTGCGCGGTCCTTTTCTGAGACAATGACTACATATGGTATTATTTTACACTATGACCGAAATTCCCTACACAATTTGGCGTGTGGTTTCTAGGAAACATTATCTCTATGAGCTTCCATCGCAAATCATTACTTTTGGAGATAATGCCATGTTGTTCATGGCATAATGACAATTCCGGCAAATTGTCATAGGGAGGCGAGACAAGAGTTTACGTCCACCACACTCTTCTTCCTCTTGTGACCTGCATCGCCCCGATCTGTTCTTTCCTTGCCTCGGACACTTTTTTAATGCAGATTTGGCTTTAGTTAGGAGGTTAAAGCGTGGGACTAGGTTAGGTTAGGTTAGATTAGCGAGTCTAAAGGTGGGGTTAGGTTAATTTTATTTTCATATCTCATATACACTCCTTCCTATTAAAAATGTCTTATATCTCCGAAAGTAGTGATTTGCGACGGAAGTTCATAAAGAAAATGTTTTTTAGAATCTATTAAGGTGAACAGAAACCACACTCCCATTGTGAAGGTAATTCGGTCCTAGTGTAAAAATTTACCCTAAGGTAAGGTAAGGTTAGGTTAGGTTAGGTTAGGTTAGGTTAGGTTAGGTTCAGGTTAGGTTAGGTTAGGTTAGGTTAGGTAAGGTAGCCACGGGTGCGCCTCCGAAAGAAAAGCAATGCAGGTCACAAGAAGAGGAAGAGGGAGGCATTTTGTAAACAAGGAAACTTATTCTTCCTCCCACCTAAAATGTTCATATCTCCGAAACTATTGATTTGCGACGGAAAGCTCAAGGAGAAAATGTCTCTTAGAATACAATAAGGTAAACAAAAACCATGTTCCCAATTGTGTAGGGAAGTTTGGTGCCATCGTAAAAATTTACCATTTTTATTTTCCGGAAACCTGTTAGTTTTTTTTTTCCCACCAAATCCTAGGGTCACTTTTTCATTGATAACAATGTATCTCCATCAGAAAAAGCTGTAAAACTTGGCCAGGAAATAATAGTCAGGGGCGGCATTTTGGAACACTACTAAGACCATCTTAGGGGACTAAGACCAACTTAGCGCTAGTTGGACATTTTTGGAAGCAAAGTTCGCTCCGCCCAAGACAGTGCAGCGAGTGTAAACTAAGGCAGGGTTGGGGTCGTCTTAGCCCGCAATTTTCTCCGTCACCATAACAACTGGTTATATTATTGGTTATATATTATATATTTTAGACTGTATATAGTATATTAGGCTGTATAAAACACTATGTATATATATAGGTGAGGGCTATATATATACTATATATATAGGGGTGGGCTGGGCGGAATAGATATGATTTGCGAAGAAACGGTTAGCAGGGTTAATTCTAAACATATCAAACACACCAGAAAAAAAGGTCGTTATCACGATAATATACATACTGGCTAGATGTGTGTGGAGGATGAAAGGGGGAAGGAAGAGGAGGAGAAGAAATAATAGAAGAAAAAAAAGGAGACAGAGAGAGAGAGAGAGAGAGAGAGAGAGAGAGAGAGAGAGAGAAGGAGAGAAGAGAGAGAGGAAGAGAGAGAGAGGAGAGAGAGAGAGAGAGAGAGAGAGAGACTCCCTCGGCGTGTACACTGCACTGTGGACTAGCAGAAATACATATCTGGCAACTCAAGGAGAAGGAAGAGGAGGGAGAAAAATAATAGAAGAAAAAAAAGGAGAGAGAGAGAGAGAGAGAGAGAGAGAGAGAGAGAGTCCCGTGTACACTGCACTGGTGACTAGCAGAAATACTACGGCATCAAGGAGAGAGAGGAGGAGAAAATATAGAGAAAAAAGGAAGAGAGAGGAGAGAGGAGAGAGAGAGGAGAGAGAGAGAGAGAGAGAGAGAGAGAAGAGAGAGAGAGAGAGAGAGAGAGAGAGAGACTGGGCGTGGTATACGTATTTCCCGCCAAATACAGACTTGTGTCGCGCGCGCTGATTGGTTAGGTGGCACTAAGAAGGGTTGGCCTTCTGTCCCCTTACACGAGGCCAAGATGACGCTCGAAAATGCTTTCTTAGTAATCTTCTTGGCCCGGTATAACTAAGTCGGTCTTAGGACGCTAAGAGGGTGTAGTTTAGAGCCCCTTCCAAAATGCCGCCCCAGTGTCTCAGAAACCAGGGATGTGAC
Source organism: Chionoecetes opilio (assembly GCA_016584305.1). NCBI lineage: Eukaryota > Metazoa > Arthropoda > Malacostraca > Decapoda > Majidae > Chionoecetes > Chionoecetes opilio. The sequence continues at coordinate 229,254 of JACEEZ010020358.1, read as the reverse complement.
GGAATTGTACGAAAGCAACTGTGCCCCGCCCTGCAGGTTCTAACGGGAGGGGTTCCGACCCCTTCGACCCCCTGACGAGAATATTAACATAACCGAAACTTAACCTAACCTCCTAAGGGATGGGGGTGGGTGGGAGGGAGGTCGGGGTGTGTCTATGCATTATTAGAAAAAACTCTTATAATTTCTTTCAATAATATATATATATATATAATATATATATATATATATATATATATATATATATATATATATATATATTAAAGGTTACGCATGCAGAAATGGATTAATACTGCACATTATACTAAGCAAAAAATAATCTGTTAAGTGGTAACGGCGGTAGCGATCGACCGCGCAGTTCTCGTCCACTATAACCCATTTAGCCCACATGAACGCGTCTTCATATGTCGCCGTTCTCTTCTAACAATCACCTCCTCCCTTTTCATCACCAGTAGCTACGTATATATATGCCCCTAAAGTTAAAACATTAACAAAAAATCTCCGCGCCTCCCACTGTTGTTGTTGTTGGGAGTTTGAAGGGGCCGTGTAGGCTGTGGTGCCACAGCCTCTAGTGCCCCGAAGGTGCAGGATGCAAATGAATCAGCAGGTTAGATCCTGTGCAGTTGGCCAGACTTCTGTAGGAAGGTCCTGGTGTGCTTGAGGATTTTGAAGGCCAAGCCAGGGTCTGGAGAGCCACCCAAGAGGTCGGCTAGAGTTGGTCTGCGGAGGAGGAGTGGATATAGTGATTGGAGGAGTGCCGTGCGGTGGGAGTGGTGGCGAGGACATTGCAGGAGGAGGTGTTCAGGTGTGTCCAGGTATGTGGGGCACCAGGGGCAGTGAGGGTCATCTGTCATGCCCAGTTTGTGTAGGTGGGCGTTGAGGCGGGTGTGGCTAATCCGGAGTCTGGTGACGGGGTGTCCCGGGCACGGGTGGGGGAGTGGGTCCACCATGGTGTCGTGTTTTCATGTCGTATCGTCAGTAGTGTACCTTTNGTGAAGAAACCCAACCCCAATGTAAGGTAGGTTAGTGTCTAGTAAGGTAAGGTTAGGTTGTTGTAGTTAGGTTAGGTTCAGGTAGGTAGGTTAGGTTGTTAGGTTAGGTAAGGTAGCCACGGGGTGCGCCTCCGAAAGAAAAGCAATGCAGGTCACAAGAAGAGGAAGAGGGAGGCATTTGTAAACAAGGAAACTTATTCTTCCTCCCACCTAAAATGTTCATATCTCCGAAACTATTGATTTGCGACGGAAAGCTCAAGGAGAAAATGTCTCTTAGAATACAATAAGGTAAACAAAACCATGTTCCCAATTGTGTAGGGAAGTTTGGTGCCATCGTAAAAATTTACCATTTTTATTTTCCGGAAACCTGTTAGTTTTTTTTTTCCCACCAAATCCTAGGGTCACTTTTTCATTGATAACAATGTATCTCCATCAGAAAAAGCTGTAAAACTTGGCCAGGAAATAATAGTCAGGGGCGGCATTTTGGAACACTACTAAGACCATCTTAGGGACTAAGACCAACTTAGCGCTAGTTGGACATTTTTGGAAGCAAAGTTCGCTCCGCCCAAGACAGTGCAGCGAGTGTAAACTAAGGCAGGGTTGGGTCGTCTTAGCCCGCAATTTTCTCCGTCCCATACAACTGTTATATATTTATATTATATATTTTGACTGTAATGTATATAGTGTATAATAGCACTATGTATATATATAGGTGAGGCTATTATATACTAATATATAGGGGTGCTGGGCGAATAGATATATTGCGACAGAACGGTTAGCAGATTAATTCACTATGTAATAAACCAAAAAAAAAAGTGTCGGGTTATTACGATAATATACTACGGCTATGATATGTGTGTGGATGGATGAAAAGGGGGAAGGAAGAGGAGGGAGAAGAAATAATAGAAGAAAAAAGGAGACAGAGAGAGAGAGAGAGAGAGAGAGAGAGAGAGAGAGAGAGAGAGAGGAGAGAAGAGGAAGAGAGAAGAGAGAGGAGAGAGAGAGAGAGAGAAGAGACTCCCTCGGCGTGTACACTGCACTGTGACTAGCAGAAATACATATCTGGCAACTCAAGGAGAAGGAAGAGGAGGGAGAAGAAATAATAGAAGAAAAAAAAAAAGAGAGAGAGAGAGAGAGAGAGTCCCTCGGCGTGTACACTGCACTGTGTGACTAGCAGAAATACATATCTGGCAACTCAAGGAAGGAAGAGGAGGGAGAAAAAATAATAGATAAAAAGGAGAGAGAGAGAAGAGAGAGGAGAGAGAGAGAGAGAGAGAGAGAGAGAGAGAGAGAGAGAGAAGAGAGAGAGAGAGAGAGAGAGAGAGAGAGAGAGAGAGAGAGAGAGAGAGAGAGAGAGAGAGAAGACTGGGCGTGGTATACGTATTTCCCGCCAAATACAGACTTGTGTCGCGGCGCTGATTGGTTAGGTGGCACTAAGAAGGTTGGCCTTCTGTCCCCTTACACGAGGCCAAGATGACGCTCGAAAATGCTTTCTTAGTATCTCTTGGCCCGGTATAACTAAGTCGGTCTTAGGACGCTAAGAGGGTGTAGTTTAGAGCCCCTTCCAAAATGCCGCCCCAGTGTCTCAGAAACCAGGGATGTGACGGAATTGTACGAAAGCAACTGTGCCCCGCCCTGCAGGTTCTAAGGGGAGGGGTTCCGACCCCTTCGACCCCCTGACGAGAATATTAACATAACCGAAACTTAACCTAACCTCCTAAGGGATGGGGGTGGGTGGGAGGGAGGTCGGGGTGTGTCTATGCTTTATTAGAAAATTTCATTATAATTTCTTCAAATATATATATATATATATATAATATTATATATATATATATTATATATATATTATATATATATATATATATTAAAAAGGTTACGCATGCAGAAATGGATTAATACTCACATTATACTAAGCAAAAAATAATCTGTTAAGGGGTAACGGCGGTAGCGATCGACCGCGCAGTTCTCGTCCACTATAACCCATTTAGCCCACATGAACGCGTCTTCATATGTCGCCGTTCTCTTCTAACAATCACCTCCTCCCTTTTCATCACCAGTAGCTACGTATATATATGCCCCTAAAGTTAAAACATTAACAAAAAATCCCCGCGCCTCCCACTGTTGTTGTTGTTGTGAGTTTGAAGGGGCCGTGTAGGCTGGGGTTTGCCACAGCCTCTAGTGCCCCGAAGGTGCAGGATGCAAATGAATCAGCAGGTAGATCCTGTGCAGTTGGCCAGACTTCTGTAGGAAGGTCCTGGTGTGCTTGAGGATTTTGAAGGCCAAGCCAGGGTCTGGAGAGCCACCAAGGGGGTCGGCTAGAGTTGGTCTGCGGAGGAGGAGTGGATATAGTGATTGGAGGAGTGCCGTGCGGTGGGAGTGGTGGCGAGGACATTGAGGAGGAGGTGTTCAGGGTGTCCAGGTATGTGGGGCACCAGGGCAGTGAGGGTCATCTGTCATGCCCAGTTTGTGGTAGGTGGGCGTTGAGGGGGGTGTGGCTAATCCGGAGTCTGGGTGACTGCGGTGTCCAGGCACGGCTGGGGGAGTGGGTCACCAGTGGTGTCGTGTGTCATGTCGTATTCGTCCAAGTGAAGTGTACCTACTGTAAGGCGTCAGTCAGCTCTGTGTCCCAGTGTCGGTTGCATGTAGTCTGAAGGTTAGTCAGTGAATCAGTCAGGTCTGTGGTCATGTCTATGGGAGAAGGGAGGGAGTGTGCTCTGCTGCCGCCCTGTCGGCCACATGTGTTGCCCCTGACACCAATGTGGGAGGGCACCCACTGAAGGTGAATGAGATGGCCAGAGGAGGATAAGTGAAGCAAGAGGTGGTGGATGTGAAAGCAAAGGGCGTGGTGAGTGTGAGGGCGGTGACGACGGAGAAGTTGGAGGGCTGTGAGGGAGTCAGTGAAGATGGTTACAGCACAGGAGGGGGGCACGGTGGTGGCATACTTGATGCCCTCCCTAATGGCAAAGAGTTCTGCCGTGAGGATGGAGGCAGTGGGTGGCAACCTCCAGGCGGTGGCAAGTGACCGGGGCCGGGATGAACATGGCCGCACCGACGGATGGAGGGGCTGGCAGACGGGAGCCGTCGGTGTAAATGTGGAGGGAGTTATTGTAGCGGGTGTGTAGGAGGGAGTAAAAAGGTACCTGCCCTGCACCGGACAGGCAGCCTTTGGGACCATGGTGTAGGTGTGTGAAGGGACAGAGAAATTAGAGAAGAGAGAGGAAACCAAGGGCCCAGGGGAGAGGTCTTCTCCAGAGTGCGAAAGGAGGGGGGAGTCACCCGGATAGAAGCAAAGAAGGAGAGGGCTCGCTCTACGAAAGGTGTGTGGGCTTGATACGGTAGGGCTAGGCCATGAAGAGGTTCCCTACCGTGTCGGAGGAGGAGGGAGTGGAGGGCATGGCAGCTAGGGGAGGAGGCAAGCTTGGTGTAGGTGCGGACAAGGAGGGTGGAGCGTCGGTGTGACAGGGAGGGGAGGGAGGATTCTGCCTGAAGGGCTGTGACTGGGGAGGACCTGAAGGCCCCCAAAGCTATACGAAGGGCATTATTCTGGATTACATCTAACTTGTGGAGGAGGGAAGGTGAGGCCGCACCATAAACCTCACACCCGTAGTCTAAGCGGCTACGGATGTAAGTGCTATAGAAATGAAGGAGGGTATTCCTGTCCGCACCCCACTTGACCCCTGCAAGGGACTTCATCAAGTTAAGCCTCTTGAGGCACGAGGTCACCAGGTACTGTATGTGGCGGCCCCAGGTTAGGCGGGGGCCATCCAACAGTAAACCAAGGAATTTGTGCTGGGTTTTGAAGGAAATTGGGGACCCATTAATGGTGACCATTGGGATGTTGGAATACGCCTTCGGTGAAGCACAGAAGGCTAGACTTCTGGGCACTCACCGTCAGGCCCCGACGGGAGGTCCATGATGGACGGCATCAAGCCCACGTTGAAGATGGTCTTGGGAGCCTCCTGGATAGTGGGAGCAGAGCAAATGAGAGAGATGTCATCAGCATAGACGAGTGCATGTGTGCATGGAGAGCAGGGAAAGTCTGAAAGCAAGATGTTGAAGAGGACAGGACTGAGGGGAGAACCCTGTGGGACGCCTCTGGTGACCGGGTAAGACCTGGAATGGGTGTTCCCGATCACCAGAGAGAAGGACCTGGAAGACAGGAAGGATTTAACCCATTGGAGAGGGGAGCCATGCAGTCCCAGGCGGGCAAGTTTTTCAATGATGGCATTATGGGAGGAGGTGTCAAAAGCTGCTTGGAGGTCAATAAAGGCTATTAGTGTGAATTGCTTGTGGGTAAATCCTTCCTGTATGTGGTGCTCCAGCTGGAGCAGGGCATCCAGGGTGCCCCGGTGAGGACGAAACCCGAACATATTTGATGGAAGAAGGTGTTTGTGTTCCAACCACCATGTCAACCTACACCGTACTATTTGTTCTACTACTTTACTAAGATTAGAGAGAAGGCTAATGGGCCTATAGGAGGAAGCCTCAGACGGAGCCTTGCCAGGCTTAAGAATAGGAATTGTGATGGCATGACGCCACACAGAAGGGAACGTCCCCGACAGCCAGCTGGCGTTGAGGACGTCCAGGAGGAGGCGGGCCAGAGCATCTGGGAGGCGGCGAAGAAACTCGTTCGGGATGTTGTCCAGACCCGCCGCCTTCCCAGCGGACAGTGCGTGTAAAGCAGAGGAAAGTTCCTGGGGGGTTATAGCAGTGCTAATTGTATGGCCGGTGTGTGAAGGGGGTAACACAGGTGGGGGTACGGGGTCTGGAGAGCCGAGTGTAGTGTGAATGTGGGAGGCAAGGCACTCGACTTTGTCGGCATCAGTGATGAGGAGGGCACCGTTACTAGTTAACGGGAAAGTGAAGGGGGGCTGAGGGTGGACCATCTTCCTGAAAAAGGACCAAGCCCGGGAGACTGAGGAGGAGAAGGACAGGGAAGCAACAAAAGGGGCCCATGCAGAACGTTTCTCATCAAGAATAACACGTTTGCATCGGGCCTCCATTAAACGGAAGCGACTACGGAGCAAGGGAATGGGGTTCTTACCCCACGCAGTAAAGGCGTGGCGTTTGGCCTGAAGGGCTGCCGCACACTTCCGGGACCACCAGGGGACCCGGAAAGAGCGGGAGGGGTGGGAAGTGATTAGATGAAAGTGGTGGGACCCCACGTCCACCAGGGTGACCGTGAGGTATTGAATTATATCCGATGAAGGGAGGGTAATGGGAAGGGTAAGTGAATTTAGTTCTGATTGAAAAGAGCCCCAGTCTCCTTTGGTGAAGGACCAACGAGGTCTGCGTGAAGGGGGAGGGGGTGGTGGTACTGAAGGGGAAAGGGAAAATTTCAACAAGAAGATGGTCGCTCCCCATGTAAGGGCCAGTTGTGACAGTGGTGAGGAGGAGGGGGCCATTACCCAGGCAGAGGTCCAAGGTGGAGGGGCTCCCTGAAGCTGGATCAGTCCTGGTAGGGAGGCCAGGTGGAGTGAGGAGAGATAAAGAAACACTGTCCGCCAGAAAGCTCGAGAGGGACCTGCCCGAGCGGTTTCTTCGGCTCCTGGGGAGGGCCGGTTCCCAGAGGTCATGGTGGGCATTAAAGTCACCCATTATTAAAGCTGGGGAGGAAAGCTGAGAGAACAAGTGCTGGAATTCCTGAAGGGTTATATCTAAACATGGATTGTAAATCAAAAGAATCTGAAGGGCCCTGAATCAAAGGTAACAGTCACCCCAGGTGCTCCAGGCCACCTCCAGGGAAAGGAGTGATAGTGAGAGGGCTAGAAGAGAGGGATCGGTGGACCAGCAGAAGCAGGCCGCCTCCTGCCCCGCCGGTCCCCCTGTCCATCCTGTAGGAAGCATAGTTGGGAAAGGAGGGGGAGAATGCGTCTGTGAGCCACGTCTCACAGACGCCAACAACTAGAGGAGTGTATGATGAGAGCGTGGTTTTAAAGACTGGAAGTTTCCGGTACAGAGACCGGGCGTTCCAGAAGATGAAGTGGGAGGGGAGTAAAGGACTCACGGCGTGAGTGACATAAAGAAGGTAAGGAGGCCTGGCAGGCATCGAATGAGGCAGTCTCTAAGGCAGGAACCTGAAAGAAGGAGATTAAAGAAATCAAGTGCTATGGGTGCAATTCCCTTAATGAAGGCTGGCCATGCAAAGCCCGAAGCATGCTGGGCTTGAGAAGGAGGAGGCGGCGCAAGGCTAGCACTACCCAGTGAGGGCAGGGGCTGCTGGGCTGCTGGCGGCTGGGCATGGGGCTGAGGCTGTGGAGGCAGGGAAGAAACATGGCGGAGTGGGGGACCAGGTAATAAGGGGGTAGGAGGATGAAAAACAACCTCCACAGCCTCCCTATAAGGCCCCTCCGGCAGGAAGGCGGGTATACCCGTACCATACCCTTACACTTACCATACCCGCCCTTGTTTAAGGGCGGGTATGGTAAGGTGCCGGGGGGACGGTCGGCGTCTTTGGGGTTTTGGGGAAGGGGATCCACTGGCAGTGGGTGGGCGGGTGGGGGTGACGCAACCAGCAGCCATCTGGACTATGTTGACTGTGGGGCTCAATGGCTTGGCAGGGGCAGGCTGACTGGCAGGGGCAGGCCCTGGAGCAGGCAGGCAGGGAAGGGGCCGAGTAGGGGAGGGCAGCTCTTGTGCTGGGGGCCCTCTGGGACGGAAGGCCCCAGGGAGGATGCCCCTCAGCTGCCGCTTCATATCTGACATGGAGTAGGTAGTATCGTGCTGGAGCTGTTGCACTTGCTCCGCCTGGAGGTAAGCCGGGCACTGCTTATAGGTGGGGCGGTGGTCACCACCACAAAAAAGGCAGGACACCGGCCGGGCACACTTCTCTGCAACATGAAAGCCGCTGCAATTACTGCAACGGACCTTCATGTTGCAGGTGGCATTACCGTGGCCAAAAAGGAGGCAGCGGGTACACCGGAGGACAGGGAGGGTGTGGGGCCGGACCCGGTAAACAGCATGTTGAAGGGAGACCCGGTCCGGGAGGGGGCCCCGAAATTTAATTCTGATGGCCATGTTAGCCTCCGTCTGACCGTCGTCCCGGGCGTGAGCCGGGAGCCGTATAGCGTCTACAATTTTGGTAGGGGAGTCGTCAAGTACTGTAAGTCCAGTTAGAATGTCGTCATTTGTCAGTTCGGGGAGAGTAGGGAAAATTCTCCCGAACATGTAGGTCGGGTCGTCGTCCGATGCCACCCGCACTTCACGGACCACTCCCCAGCATTGTGACAGACTCTGGGGGCTGGGCAAGGTTGTCAAGGTTGGCCACCTCGAACTTTATACCCCTGCCCCCCCCGGTGATGGCAAGAGTGCTAGACACGAATTTCTTTTGAAAAATGGAGTTAAAAACTGCCCTGGACACCTTCCCAGGGTTAATGAAGGACCGGAGCCCCTCAGCTGACCTGATAATGATGAGGCGTGGAGGCTGAGTAGAAGGGCAGGCGGAAGCAGGAGCAGAAGCAGTGGGAGCAGAAGCAGTGGGTGTAGCAACGCGGGGAGGAGGTGAGGCAGTGATTGTGGGGTAGGAGCGTGTGGTTTTGCATGACTTTTCAGTCTGTAGGGTCTCACCAGATGAAGGGGAAGGCGAGCGGGACCTCTTGGGGCCAATGAGATGGTGTCCATGTGGACGTCCTCGTCAAGCGGCATTGATCACGGGAGCAGGGAGTCTAGGGCACAGGCAAGCACAGGCCCCACACAGCAGAAACCAGGCACACAATACCACGTAGTGTAGTGTCGTGGCCAGCGAAAGCGGTTATGGTAGGATTGCGTTGGAGGAGCCGAAGCACATACGTCTTGTCACCACAAGCAGCTCAAAGAGTCGCCTCCCACTGTCAGCTTCATCTTTGTTTGTTATTTTTCGGGGGAAACGGTTGNCCTAACCCGTCAATAGTTGAAGGAGACACGGGTCCGGAGGAGGGGGCCCCAAAAATTTAAGGCTGAGGCCAGGGCCCTTAATTCTGTTGTTGCCTCCGTCTGACCGTCGTCTCGGGCGTGAGTCGGGAGCCGTATAGCGTCTACAATTTTGGTAGGGGAGTCGTCAAGTACTGTAAGTCCAGTTAGAATGTCGTCATTTGTCAGTTCGGGAGAGATAGGGAAAATTCTCCCGAACATGTAGGTCGGGTCGTCGTCCGATGCCACCCAGCACTTCACGGACCACTCCCCCAGCGTTGTGACAGACTCTGGGGGCTGGGCAAGGTTGTCAAGGTTGGCCACCTCGAACTTGATACCTCTGCCCCCCCCGGTGATGGTTAGAGTGCTAGACACGAATTTCTTTTGAAAAATGGAGTTAAAAACTGCCCTGGACACCTTCCCAGGGTTAATGAAGGACCGGAGCCCCTCAGCTAACCTGATAATGATGAGGCGTGTAGGCTGAGTAGAAGGGCAGGCGGAAGCTGGAGCAGAAGCAGTGGGAGCAGAAGCAGTGGGTGTAGCAACGCGGGGAGGAGGTGAGGCAGTGATTGCGGCGAAGGAGCGTGTGGTTTTGCATGACTTTTCAGTCTGTAGGGTCTCACCAGATGAAGGGGAAGGCGAGCGGGACCTCTTGGGGCCAGCTGAGATGGTGTCCATGTGGACGTCCTCGTCAAGCGGCATTGATCACGGGAGCAGGGAGTCTAGGGCACAGGCAAGCACAGGCCCCACACAGCAGAAACCAGGCACACAATACCACGTAGTGTAGTGTCGTGGCCAGCGAAAGCGGTATGGTAGGATTGCGTTGGAGGAGCCGAAGCACATACGTCTTGTCACCACCAAGGCAGCTCAAAGAGTGCCATGGCGAAGTCATTATCAGCTGGATAAGGCAAAAGGGTTTGTTTACATATGGCGCCGGACAAAAGGCTTCCGCTGGGTGCCTCCCAATCTCCCAACTCAAGTTCATGTTTTAGATCGTATTCGACCGTGAGGAGCGCTGCACTTAAAAAAATAGGGTTTATTAGAACAAATGGAAGAAAGAGAGTGAATAAACCATGGTGGAATGAGGATATTAGAGAGGCAAGGAAGGAACGAAAAAGGTTAAACAGGAAATGTAGAGGGTTAAAGAAAAGGAGGCAAGAAAGTGAAGAAGCGGAGGATGAATACCAGAATGCATGGACAGAATATGTGAAACAGCAGCGACTAACAAAACGAAAGATAAGAGATGCGAAAGTTATGTGTGACAGGAGTAAGATCCGATCCCTAAAAGAGAAAGGACTTGCAGGTGGGCGTGAGTGGTACAGATTCATGAGAGGAGAAAAGATGGCTGGGAATGAAGATGTGAAAGCATTGAAAGTAAATGCTGAATGTGTAACAGATGAGACAAAAATCAAAGAGGTTATAAAAAACTTTTGGGAAGACATAGGAGGCGTGGGTGAAATCTTTGACGTAAGACCAGAATGTATAACGTTGGAAAGAAAAGATGCGGAAGAGTTGAATGAATGGATTAGCAGGGATGAAGTAGAGAAGTGTGTAAGGAGGCAAAAGAATGAAAAAGCAGCAGGCCCGGATGAAATACCATATGAGATGTACAAGAATGGGGGTGAGGTGGTGATTGACAGGATGACTGACCTATTTAACCGTGTGCCGTGTGTGGGAAGAAGAAAGGGTGCCTAGAAAATGGAATGAATGTAGAGTGACCCTATTGCATAAAGGAGGATACAAGAGTAAGAGTGAATTGAAGAACTATAGACCAATAGCCCTAATGAATACAGTAGGTAAAGTTTTTAGTGCAGTGTTGAAGGAAAGGTTGTGTAAATGGTTGGAGAGAGCTATGGTGTTAGGTGAGGAGCAAAATGGTTTTCGAGTGGATAGGAGGGCAGAGGACAACATGTTTGTGGTGAATGAAATAATTGAAAAGAAGGAAAGGGAGGGAAAGACACTGTACCTTGGGTTCCTAGACATTGAGAAAGCCTATGATAGAGTAAACAGAGAAATGTTATGCAAGGTTTTGGAAAAGGTTGGGTTGAGCCAAAAGATAGTGAACATAGTGAGAAGCATGTATGAAGACACTAGAGCAAAATATAGGCTAGGTAGTATAGAAACAGAATGGGTGAGGAGTGAGAGAGGTGTTAGGCAAGGATGCACTCTGTCCCCAACCTTGTTTAGTTTGTATACTGAGGAACTGGCAGTAAGGATGAGAAGAATGGATGCAGGAGTGAGAGTAGGAAATGACAAAATAAGCTTGTTAATGTATGCAGATGATATGGTATTATGAGTGAGTCGGCCGAGGAACTCCAGAGCCTGTTAGATGTGGTGAATGAGTATGGGAGAGACTTTGGAGTAAAATTTAGCCGTGAGAAAAGTAAGGTGATGATAGTAAATATAACAGAGGATGACAGAAACGCTACATGGAGACTGGGAGAAAATGAATTAGAACAAACTAGTGAATACAAGTACCTAGGGATGTGCATGAGTTCCAATGGATGTGGAAAAGCAAAGGCTGAAAAGATCAGCCAGGCCAATCAGTGGGTTGGTCGACTTGGGAGTGTGGCAAGGATGAGGGCAAGCAAGTATGATGTGTTGAGGGAAGTGTGGAAAAGTGTGGCTGTCCCAAGCATTATGTATGGTATGGAGGTGATTGCATGGAATGAGAGTGAATAGAGATATTGGAAGTGGGACAAAATAAAGTAGCAAGAATGGCACTGAATGCACCCAGATATGCAGCGACTGAAGGTTTAAGAGGTGACATGGGATGGAGTACATTTAGGGAGAGACATTCGAAAGCAACACTCAGGTATAAGATCAGACCGGAACGAATGGAGGACACAAGATTGGCACGAAAAGTTTATTTGTGGAGTGAATGTAGTAGTAAATGGGGGAAGCGATGCCAAAAAATGGTAGAAAGAAGTGGATTGCGATTTTGGTGGATGTATCAACTGATAGATAGAAGACCGAATGTAATTGAATGGAAGATGTTGAATGGTGATGAAGAAGGCCTTGAGTGGGATGTGAGAAAGTGGAAAACTGAGATCGATAGAGTAGTGAAGTATGTGGGGCTGAGTAAGTGGAAAAATGAGATGGAGCAAAAGAAAACACTAGAATGGTATAAGGAGAAAGAGGCACCAGCGTATGAAAGTGTGTATGATGGAACCCGGGGTGGCGACCTTCTCTTCCAAGCCAGAACACAGTGCTTAGATGTAAATGCAAGGAACTATAGATGGTCCGAGTCAGGCAGCAAAGTGTGCCAGATGTGTGACATGGGTGAGGATGAAACAGTGGAACATGTGATACTAGAATGTGAGAAGTATAGCGAGGAGAGAATGGAAATGATGCGTGTGGTTTTGACTGAAATGGGAGGTGACATGAACGAGGTGGTTGAAAGGACAGGAAGAGAATGGATGTTATTACTGCTGGGACTGTGTGGTGAGACAAGTGGACGGATGATTGAGACAGTGAAAGAGTTTTTGGAAAGAATGTGGTATATGAGAAATAGACAATAGACTCTACAGCCCTAAAACAAGAACAAGAACAAGACTACAGGAGCAGCCGGTTTAAAGGCCTGGCCTATGAAGAAAAGGCCACCTGTAACATCAAGATCAAGATCAAGATCCGTACTCGCGACACACCAAGTTTGGACCAAAATGATTTCTTCATACCAACATCACTTTGGTATGAGAAACCTCGCGAGTAGCCCCCTTTGTTTAACTTTTGTGCCTGTTAAGCATACTTAAATCGGATAAGCATTTTTGGTTAAATTACTTAAGCATTTCTTAAATATTTAAGTGTAAGATCAGCAAATTTTCGTCTGCTAAGTACGCTTAACAATACTTATCTTTTTGTTTATGTCGGCCCTTTTTGCTTACCTTTTGACGAGGCTCTGTTATGGCTCTGTTTTCTTGGTTTAGAAGCCTCTGCACATCAGCCATTACCTCAGGTCTTCTCTATAGTGTTGTCAGCGAGAACAGAGCACAGTAATATAGCACCTGGAATATAAATTTCGCGCAAAATAATTCGAAATTCTTCCATCGCCGTAGTTTTCCCTTCGTAGGTCCATCCGCGGCGACCCCGCCTTATCCCCACAATGCACCGATGTAAACAAACCGTGACGTAGTTATGTCTGGGGCCCAAACACCCAACGTTGCCAGAATGTGGGAGGACAACCATGAAAATATCACCAGATTTCACCAACACCTTATGTGTAAGTTATAATGTAACTGCATGGTAAGATGGTTTTGATGAAAATTATTACTCTTATTCAGAATTTAAACTTATTTTCATAATCTTTCAACTAGCTAGACAAAAAAATGTATACTTGTTCATTTAGTCCGGTGGCTGGGCCGGGGGACCTTGCAATGTTTGGCAACAATATTTTTTTTACTTTTTTCGATAGATATTAGGGTCTAAATGAAATTTAGGCTGGGTGGCCACTTGTCACCGGCTTGGCTTTTTCAGAATCCAAGATGGCCGCCAAGATGACCGCCATATATAACCAAAATATAAATTAGGCTGTAACTCCTGTTCTAAGTACAGTAAAAGGATGAAAATTGGTGTCTAAATATATGTTTTAGAGACCAAGGAAGTGGATTATGATGTTATTGGATCATTTGGCGGCCATATTGATGGCATAAATCCAATATGGCCGCCAAAATACCTGTTAAAATGCCAAAATCACACTAAAGCTAATATAATCTGTTGTACATGCAGTTGAATTATAAAGTGTCTGTATATATATGTGCTTTGTAAAGATATAATATGATTCTGAAGTCATTCGCCAGTTTACAAGCAATATTGATTATGATAGCAAGCAAAATATAGAAAACAAATCTATTTAGAATCGGACAACATTTATGTAATAATTATCATCTCTCAAACATGACATTGGCGTGACTTAAAAGTAGACATACATGTAAAGTATATGATACTACCGATAATATATAATAATAATAATAATAATAATAATAATAATAATAACAATAATAATAATAATATATAAATAATAATATGTAGTATAAATACTAATAATACTAATAATAAATGCAACAATTTGGCATCTTCACGTTGCCCAAATGTTTCAACGTTATATCAATACATATTATACATGTTATACTCTAATAAATGAAGCTAAATTAATGCCCCAATGGACCAATATCTTATATCTAGGAACTATTCATCGTCCTCATCGTCGACATCCATTGCTCGGTCGTTTGCCTCATCGCTGTCATCAGGGATATCGGCATGATCTGTTGCACTCTCAGTGATGTTGATGGATTGGAACAGGCAGTACCACACGCAGGATACGCAGAAACCCCCGCACTGTGAATTGANATTTTGCTTAAAGGTGCCCTTGGCCCCCTTTGGGGGGTGGTTTGGGGGGTGAGCCTACACCCTGATGAGTGAGTTAACCTGTGAGATAGACACTGTAGGCCCAAACTAAGGCGTGACTCCTGTGTGCAGCCAAACCCATCCCTGCATCAAGAAACACATTGTACCACCACACCACAATGCCTAAACCCTGACCTGACCTTCCCCCCTCCATTAACCCCTTAGCTCCTCACCCTCTTCCCCACCACACCCCCCAAACCCCCCCGCTTTTAAAACCCCTGACATCATAGCCGTGTTTTTGTCGTCCAAGCACCGTTTTGGATTACGAAGACCACTCCAAAAACACTTGCTGAAATGTGTTTTATACTGCCTTGTGATATTGTTTGCAATGCTTTGGACTGATTATTATTTCGGCCCCTCCCAAAGCTTGTTGTGTTGTTGTCGCAGAAAACCAAATTTCCGTTTTCAATTGCGAGAAAAAATGGTCTTCGTGCCAAGACGATGCTTGGACGACAAAAACGGGGCTCATGTTGCAGGTGTTGAAGCAGCAGGGATCCAGACAGTCCCTGGCCAGGACAGTGGAGGGAGGGGGGAGGCGGCCGTGTGGGGGAGGGAGGAGAGCAGGGCAGGAAGCCAGCAACAAAGGTAGTTGGGCCAGCAACGACGATCTCTCCGAACTTCGTTTCCTAACGACGAAAGCTACAAAGCCCCCCTTTTTCGGTCGTTAACGTGTCGGAAGGCGCTGACTGGCTAAGGCGAGTAATGACGTCATCAAGCGCGTCATCAGCCCCCAGCCAATGATAAACAGTTTTTAAAACTTCTCGGACCAATCACAAGTCAGCGAGACATATTTCCCGGGGGAAGAATGGCATGCCAGACTGCCTCTCCCCGCCTTGTCCCCTCATCGCAAACTAATTCTCGTTTTATTCGGAATGCTTGCGTTTAAGGGAGTTTTAATGTATCAGAAAGTAAGATGTATAAGTAAGGAGCCTGTGTTGCTAGTGTTTTGGTGGTAGAAGTGCATGTGTGTGTGGGTTGAAATAGTGAATATTTGTGATATGGGGAGGCCCGCGGCAAGGCCTCTCCGTCACTCTGCCTCGCCATCAGTCACCCCTCATAACATCTTTAAATCACCCTTATTTAAGGTGACACACGGTGCTACATTGATTTAGATAATGACATGTATATATAACATCTCCCCATAACCCCAAGTTGTATAATAACGATAATAAGACGTTTAATCCTCCCCAAAAACCTACAGTGGCGGAGGAGCTGGCGGCTCCAGCGGCGCCCCCCACTCAAAATTTTTGAGTAAAAACCCGCAGTTATCCGCCTCACCTGTCCTTCTGAAGAAGACAGTCAGCTCCCACGCCTGTGATAGCACCAGGGATCATAGGGTTCCTCAAGGGTTCTCGCTCCCCTACTAAAAATTACCAAAAACATCCCATCTCCCTTCGTGAAGTTAGTGTTGATATCCACCTCACGGGCTTCATGCTGCTGCTGCTGCTGCTGCCGAGGCCGCGCTGCCAGACGTTTGATGAGTCCCTTGCTTGTATTTCATCTCTTTACTTTATAATATGAATAATATCCATCCAAATGCAATCATATGTCTACATTCACCTATAAAAAAATATTTCATACATACCAAGCAATAATGAGCATGTCGGAGACTTCCGACCTCTGCTAATACGGTCTTGAGCAGTCGTTGGGCCCGTGTGCACGTTAACGACGAAATCGACGAATTTTCCGCGCTGTGGGTTCCGTCGTTGGACTAACTACCAAAAAAAGGTCTTTAAGTGTTTTGTGGCTTCTGGCCCCAGAGCCACGGCCAGTGCAGGAACAGACGCGGCCGAGGGAGGTCACATCACTCGCTGCTCGGGTAAGGTTCATTGCTTCTTAGCCCCTTGAGGCCCAGTAATTTCCATTGTAATTTAGGTAGGCCATTAGACGATTTTTAGTGAATATAAGTAATATCTTTATAGCTATGTCCTGTTTAGTGTCCTTGTCCACTAACTAATTTGGTATATTCAGTGACTTTTCGTAATTTTATGGCTAACAACAGACCATTTTCATAGAGCCAAGGAAAGGTCTGGGCGTGAAGGTTAATGGCTTTTTAACTGTGTGATATAATGATATATTTATTCTTGTTACCAGAGCGAGAGATAGACTTGTACTTTTTTGTTCTACCGTCAATAACACTACAGTCGCCACTGCACTAATGTCGCCATATATTACTACTGTTAGCATCACTACAGCCTTGTATGTGACACTCAAGACAGGCACATGACATAAACTAAACTACTGTGCTGGAGTACTGTACTGATTGCTGGAGATCTGTTTTGTTGACTTTCCCGGAGGTAGGAGAGAGGCCAGTCCGTGTTCATAGACCCAGGACGCCAGACTCTGAGGTAGAAGAGAGGCCAGGTAGGAGAGAGGCCAGTCCGTGTTGTGTGCTACATCACAGCCTCACAGGTAGGAGAGAATGGCAGGATGTAGAAGGCTGCGCAATAACAAGGGAAATGAGAAACAAGGCTCGGGTGTGGATAGAGGAGCAAGATCTAAGGAACGTAAACCCGAAGGGATGATGAAGACACAGGAGGGAGACGTGCCGGAGGGCGAGGTGGATGCACATAAGTGCGGAAAGTGTCAAGTAGAGGTGACGGATGATGATGATGCACTTGCATGTGAGGTATGTGATGATTGGATTCACATTGAATGTGATAATATACCTGAAGCTGTGTACGAGTTCATGAACGAGAACGAAGCAGGTAAACAGCTGAGTTACAACTGCAGTCGTTGTCAACTGGGAAGTGTCAAGCTACATAATCAGCTTCAAAGAATCAGTGAACAACTGAAAGAAATGATAGGTAAACATCAAGTTTTGGAACATACAGTGGACGAGATGAGAGCCGATAGGGTTAAAAGGCAGGACAAGGAGAAGAAGTTTGATGACCGACTGAGTCACATGGAGGCAAAATCAGTCCATTTAAATGAAGTAGTAGAAAGAAACTCGGAAGGCACCCATAGCCTGATGAATAGGCTCGGAACCTTGGAAGCAAAAATGATAAGCCTCGAGGATAAGATAGAGTCACATATCAAGGATAATGTAATGGAAGTTCGGGAGAATATTGCTGAACTGAAAACCAAGGTACAAGATGAAATGAAAGAACACGTTAGTTCATCATATAAGGATGTTCTATTGGCTGAGGCAAGGAAAGTTTATGAGAACATTAAGAATGACACAGCAAACAAAACGTGGGGATGAAGTGATTCAGCAAACAACTCAACAGATCCAGAGCAGATTAGATCGCAAGGACAATATAATTATGTATGACGTACAGGAGGAAATTCTGACGGGTAGGAACTTACAAATCAGAAAGGAAAAAGAAAAGCATGACAGAATGGTGTTTATTGAAATATGTAATGAGATTGGGCTGACCTGTTATGATAGTGATCTAATCCACATCAATAGAATTGGAAGATACAATGGACTGGTTGATGACAAAGGTGAGGCAATAAGAGCCAGGCCCCTACTTGTGAAAGTAAACAGTGGATTGAAAGAAAGGATCATGAGAAATGGATTTAGGTTAAAGCAAGCAAAGAAAGTGGTGTACAGACACGTTAGGGTGGCACACGACATGTCAAAGGAGGAGCATCACAATGACAAGACACTGAGGGAGGAAGCAAAAGCCAAAAATTAAGCTGAAAAGAACACAGAAAATTTTTACATAATCAGGGGAAATCCTTGGGAGCGACGAATACTAAGAGTGAAGAGGAGAGAGGTGAACCCGGAGCCAATAACAGCACCGAGGAATGCGGCAGAAGAATCAGAAGGAAGGGCCACACAGCCCAACAGGAACTAGCCGGAAATCAAAATCACTTGAGGAGACGAGGACAGACAAAAGACACCACCCAGGCGAGAGAATACATGAAGTTTGGATGTATAAATGTGAGGGGTTGGGGTGTTGGTAAATATGAGGATGTATGCAAGGAATTGAATGAATGGAAATTCGAACTAGTTGGTGTGACTGAAACCCATTTGAGAGACGATGTACGAATGCATGATAGTGAGTATGAGATGATTGGAAAAGGACGAAAGAAACAAGAGAAACTAGGAGGAGGGGTTGCCTTT
Organism: Chionoecetes opilio; assembly: GCA_016584305.1. NCBI lineage: Eukaryota > Metazoa > Arthropoda > Malacostraca > Decapoda > Majidae > Chionoecetes > Chionoecetes opilio. Next base: position 210,903 of record JACEEZ010020358.1, on the reverse strand, counting down.
CTTCATAGAAAGGAAGGAAACCTTAAAGTAGATGAGATAGACGTGGGTAATAGTGCTATGAGTGAGGATGTTCTTGCTGCTAGAGTAGAATGTTTGGGTCAGAACGACAAGGAAAAAAAGTTTATAGTGATTGTGGTGTACATGACGGTTGAGGGTGATAGAGCAGGGAGAGAGAATAGAATGAAATACAACATTATAAAGAAGATTTTTAGAGACCATGCCGGAGAGAGTGTGATGGTTATGGGTGATATGAATGCACATCTGGGTATGCTAGGAGAGCAAATAAATCAAAATGGAGAAATGCTTGCTAAATTTATAGATGAGTTAGAGTTAGAAAACCTGAATGAGACTGTGGCAGAGGGTCGAGTGACGTGGAATGCAAGAAACCAAGAGAGTGCAATTGATTATGTGTTGGTGAATGGCAAAATGCGAGAGAGTGTTGCTCGAATGTGGATAGATGAAGAGGGAAAAATTGATATTGTGTCTGATCATAATATGCTTGTAGTGGACTGTATGATGTGGAATAAAAGTGAGCCAAAAGTAAGGACGGTGAAGAACAAATGGAGGATGAGAGATGCAAAATGGGAAGATTTTCAAGTGTGTCTGAGTGAGATGTGGGACAGAGAAAGAGTACAGGAGGTGAATGAGCTAAATGAGAGACTAACGGAAAATGTGAGGAGCGCTGCACTTAAAAAAATAGGGTCTATTAGAACAAATGGAAGAAAGAGAGTGAATAAACCATGGTGGAATGAGGATATTAGAGAGGCAAGGAAGGAACGAAAAAGGTTAAACAGGAAATGTAGAGGGTTAAAGAAAAGGAGGCAAGAAAGTGAAGAAGCGGAGGATGAATACCAGAATGCATGGACAGAATATGTGAAACAGCAGCGACTAACAAAACGAAAGATAAGAGATGCGAAAGTTATGTGTGACAGGAGTAAGATCCGATCCCTAAAAGAGAAAGGACTTGCAGGTGGGCGTGAGTGGTACAGATTCATGAGAGGGGAAAAGATGGCTGGGAATGAAGATGTGAAAGCATTGAAAGTAAATGCTGAATGTGTAACAGATGAGACAAAAATCAAAGAGGTTATAAAAAAACTTTTGGGAAGACATAGGAGGCGTGGGTGAAATCTTTGACGTAAGACCAGAATGTATAACGTTGGAAAGAAAAGATGCGGAAGAGTTGAATGAATGGATTAGCAGGGATGAAGTAGAGAAGTGTGTAAGGAGGCAAAAGAATGAAAAAGCAGCAGGCCCGGATGAAATACCATATGAGATGTACAAGAATGGGGGTGAGGTGGTGATTGACAGGATGACTGACCTATTTAACCGTGTGTGGGAAGAAGAAAGGGTGCCTAGAAAATGGAATGAATGTAGAGTAACCCTATTGCATAAAGGAGGATACAAGAGTAAGAATGAATTGAAGAACTATAGACCAATAGCCCTAATGAATACAGTAGGTAAAGTTTTTAGTGCAGTGGTTGAAGGAAAGGTTGTGTAAATGGTTGGAGAGAGCTATGGTGTTAGGTGAGGAGCAAAATGGTTTTCGAGTGGATAGGAGGGCAGAGGACAACATGTTTGTGGTGAATGAAATAATTGAAAAGAAGGAAAGGGAGGGAAAGACACTGTACCTTGGGTTCCTAGACATTGAGAAAGCCTATGATAGAGTAAACAGAGAAATGTTATGCAAGGTTTTGGAAAAGGTTGGGTTGAGCCAAAAGATAGTGAAACATAGTGAGAAGCATGTATGAAGACACTAGAGCAAAATATAGGCTAGGTAGTATAGAAACAGAATGGGTGAGGAGTGAGAGAGGTGTTAGGCAAGGATGCACTCTGTCCCCAACCTTTTAGTTTGTATACTGAGGAAATGGCAGTAAGGATGAGAAAGAATGGATGCAGGGAGTGAGAGTAGGAAATGACAAAATAAGCTTGTTAATGTATGCAGATGATATGGTAGTTATGAGTGAGTCGGCCGAGGAACTCCAGAGCCTGTTTAGATGTGGTGAATGAGTATGGGAGAGACTTTGGAGTAAAATTTAGCCGTGAGAAAAGTAAGGTGATGATAGTAAATTATAAACAGAGGATGACAAGAAACGCTACATGGAGACTGGGAGAAAATGAATTAGAACAAACTAGTGAATACAAGTACCTAGGGATGTGCATTAGTTCCAATGGATGTGGAAAAGCAAAGGCTGAAAAGATCAGCCAGGCCAATCAGTGGGTTGGTCGACTTGGGAGTGTGTCAAGGATGAGGGCAAGCAAGTATGATGTGTTGAGGGAAGTGTGGAAAAGTGTGGCTGTCCCAAGCATTATGTATGGTATGGAGGTGATTGCATGGAATGAGAGTGAAATAGAGATATTGGAAGTGGGACAAAATAAAGTAGCAATGTAATGCCCATTATTCGGGAGATGATAGTATGATAATTATTATTATAAATTCCCGAGCTATGTCTTGTCAGTAGGTAATTTTTTCCTCTATGTCTCACGGGTGACTCATCGCCCTGCTATCATTACCACCATTTTGTTTATCTTCTATCCTTCTTCCGCCATTTTCTTTCTTCCTTCTTTCACACCCTCTCTCTCCCGCACATGCCGTATGCGAGTCCAAATTCGTGGGATAATTATTCTGCGATCAGTGATAACTAATGATGTCAGTTCTTTTTATCTTTTGCCAGCCATTGGTCAACCAAGGAACTCCCGCAGT